>CM038720.1:42794515-42797015 GCA_021613375.1 Megaleporinus macrocephalus | reverse complement strand
TGACATCAAAGATTCCTGAATCTATATGTAAGCAGATCTTTGTACAGGGGGTCCTGAGGGTCCAGGGCCTAAAAGTCAAAACACAGTCCTGATATTATGATCAGTAAAAAGAAAGAAATGATTTTGCTGGTTCGGTGCTGTGGACTCCCTCTGTTTCTCTGTGGTCCTGAAAATATACAAAAACTGATATACACTCAGTCAAACACAACATCCCCCCCCCCCCCCCCCCCCACACACACACCCCACACACACACACACTAACCAACTCTTCCAGTACACACACACACACACACACACACACACTAACCAACTCTTACAGTACACACACACACACACACCCTCACTAACTCTTCCAGTACACACACTCACACACACACACACACCCCACACACACACTAACCAACTCTTCCAGTACACACACACACACACACACACACACACACACACACACACTAACCAACTCTTCCAGTACACACACACACACCCTCACTAACTCTTCCAGTACACACACTCACACACACACACACACCCCACACACACACTAACCAACTCTTCCAGTACACACACTCACACACACACACACACACACACACACACACACTAACCAACTCTTACAGTACACACACACACACCCTCACTAACTCTTCCAGTACACACACTCACACACACACACACCCCACACACACTAACCAACTCTTCCAGTACACACACTCACACACACACACACACACACACACACAAACACTAACCAACTCTTCCAGTACACACACACACACCCTCACTAACTCTTCCAGTACACACACTCACACACTCTCACACACACACACACACACACACACACACACACTCACACACACACCCTCACTAACTCTTCCAGTACACACACTCACACACACACACACACACACACACACACACACACACACACTAACCAACTCTTCCAGTACACACACACACACACACACACACGCACACTAACCAACTCTTCTAGTACACACACTCACACACTCACACACAAACATACACACACACACAAACACTAACCAACTCTTCCAGTACACACACTAACAACCACACACACACACACACTAACCAACTCTTCCAGTACACACACACACACACACACACACACACACACACACACACTAACCAACTCTTCCAGTACACACACACACACACACACACACTAACCAACTCTTCCAGTACACACACTCACACACACACACACACACACACACACACACACTAACCAACACTTCCAGTACACACACACGCACACTAACCAACTCTTCTAGTACACACACTCACACACTCACACACACACACACACACACACACACACACACACACTCACACACACCCTCACTAACTCTTCCAGTACACACACTCACACACACACACACACACACACACACCCCACACGCACACTAACCAACTCTTCTAGTACACACACTCACACACACACACAAACACACGCACACTAACCAACTCTTCTAGTACACACACTCACACACTCACACACACACACACACACTCACACACTCACACACACACACACCCTCACTAACTCTTCCAGTACACACACACACACACACGCACACTAACCAACTCTTCTAGTACACACACTCACACACTCACACACACACACACACACACACACACACACACACTCACACACACCCTCACTAACTCTTCCAGTACACACACTCACACACACACACACACACACACCCCACACGCACACTAACCAACTCTTCTAGTACACACACACACACACACACACACTCACTAACTCTTCCAGTACACACACACACTCACACACCCCACACACACACTAACCAACTCTTCTAGTACACACACTCACACACTCACACACACACACTCACACACACCCTCACTAACTCTTCCAGTACACACACTCACACACACACACACACCCCACACGCACACTAACCAACTCTTCTAGTACACACACTCACACACACACACACACACACACACACACACACACACTCACACACACCCTCACTAACTCTTCCAGTACACACACTCACACACACACACACACACACACCCCACACGCACACTAACCAACTCTTCCAGTACACACACACACACCCTCACTAACTCTTCCAGTACACACACTCACACACACACACACACACACACACACACACACACACACCCCACACGCACACTAACCAACTCTTCCAGTACACACACACACACACCCTCACTAACTCTTCCAGTACACACACTCACACACACACACACACACCCCACACGCACACTAACCAACTCTTCCAGTACACACACACACACCCTCACTAACTCTTCCAGTACACACACTCACACACACACACACACACACACACACACACACCCCACACGCACACTAACCAACTCTTTCAGTACACACACACACACTCACACACACACACTCACTAACTCTTCCAGTACACACACTCACACACACACACACACACACACACCCCACACG
>CM038720.1:42767015-42789515 GCA_021613375.1 Megaleporinus macrocephalus | reverse complement strand
TAAGTCATACTGCAACCCCAGCACTCTGCTGCGTCCACTTCACAGCACTCCTCTCTCCTGAGCTGGCCTCTGGGCTCTCCACATGTGGACCAGAGTCAGAATGAGTTAAAGATTGCAGGAGTGCTTTTGTTTGTTATGCTGAATGTAAACACGAGCGAGTGTGTGTGTACGTGTGGTGAAGCTCAGCCTGGAGTCTCAGAGAAGCTGTGCTGATGATTTGGCCATGCGCAGAGTTTAAAACTCAGACTAAGCAACTTCCTCCGTCTGATTTTGTAAAACTCTGAGTTCAAAGGCCGGAGGAGCTGATTGGCATGTCTCGTAAACTAAGCCCCTGTAGGATAAACATCATTTGGGGTACGAGGGGAACGAACAACACCAGAAAACGAGCGTAGGCCCGTGTGCAGAAGTCAGAGACCACCTTTCATCTGTTTGGTTTCAAATCAAAACAGTCACTGCGTCCAAGTTTGGGACTCATAGCAACCATGCGAGACCTGGTGGACCAATAGAACTGTCACCAGCACATAAACAGAGCGGGCCTGTTCTGGGTTTCTGGGTTTCACTTCCTTCCAGTGTTTTAGTTATGAAGCCCCAAGTTACACGCCAGAGTGAGAAACTCTCTGAAACTCCACAGAAACCACTTTTCTCACGTTTCTCTGTTACAAGGTGACATCATCAGGTGCACTGCGTAAGGAAAAAAATGTGTTGGGGGAAATTGTAATTAGAATCAGAATTTAATTCAGTTAAACTTTAGAATCTACAGATAGAATACAGAGTTAGATGGAATAAGAAGACCTGGACCTGGATCAGCGTGTAACGACTCACAACAGAGAGAAATGGAAAGAATGGCGCAGAGCCAGGCAGTCTTGGGTGGAAGTCCCGGGAGAGCAGGCTCTCTGGAGGTCAGGGTAGCCTAAGGAGGCAGCTGCTGGAGCAGGTAGGTCAGATGGATATCAGAGCAGCTGCTGATGGAGTTCAGAGGACCCCGGAGAGTCCAGGTGCAAGTTGGATACCTGACTGGACAGTGGAACAAAAGAGGTTAGTCCTTTGCGTGGCCATAGGGGATAGAGGCAAGGGATGAGCTCACAGGACAGAAGGCTGATGTTCAGGCTGATCAGTGAGTCCAGCGGCCTCGGGGGCACCAGAGAGAACAGCAGAGCCCCGCTGTGGAGAGATGGTGTTACTGCACACTGGAGAAGCCCGCTAGGCGCTGGCTGCCGAGGGAGAGAGGTAGGATGAGACATGTTGTCACTAACAATGCCACACACTGACTGCTGTACCTGGGGGGGCTATATGGACTGTGCTTATCAGCTACTGCTGTGAGCTGTGATGGGTGACATGTGTGATGATTGTGTGTCCAGAGCTACCTAGAATTCTGGAGACTGAGACCTCCACCGGTGCTGTAACCAATTTCTAAGACTGAACTTTTACTTTATTGAAAGAACGTCTCCTAAAACAATGGAAGCTGGAATGAAACACCAAATAATAAAACATTAGATACAGGAACAGTCAAAAGTTTGGAGATACCTACCTGTACATATATGTTTATAGTTATAAAGGTGTTTAGATGTGAATGTGTTGAGAGACGAGTGTAAACAGTGAAGTTGGAGCCCATGTGACTGTATTTAAATGTAAAAATGAGAATGTATATTTTTATAAGAGCTATAAAACCACCAAACCTGTTTATCAGAACAAGATCTCAGCATCTACACTATCTTCTTCAGTCCTGTTAGAGAAGCAGCTCATGTAGCTCCTCATGAAGCTGCTGGTCAGAATGTTCAAAGTATGTAAACCAGCATCAGATCAAATGAGCAAATTTCTAAAAGACCCTCTAAACATTCTTTAAACACAACCAGATGTTTAATTCTGCTCCAGGAATAATTCCATACCGACTATTCTATAGTTCTGATCTCCTCACACTTACTCACTAATATTAGTACTATTAATATAGTACACATACAAACACACTTATTCACTAATATTAGTACTATTAATATAGTACACATACGAACACACTTATTCACTAATATTAGTACTATTAATATAGTACACATACAAACACACTTATTCACTAATATTAGTACTATTAATATAGTACACATACGAACACACTTATTCACTAATATTAGTACTATTAATATAGTACACATACAAACACACTTATTCACTAATATTAGTACTATTAATATAGTACACATACGAACACACTTATTCACTAATATTAGTTCTATTAATATAGTACACATACGAACACACTTATTCACTAATATTAGTACTATTAATATAGTACACATACGAACACACTTATTCACTAATATTAGTACTATTAATATAGTACACATACGAACACACTTATTCACTAATATTAGTACTGTTAATATAGTACACATACGAACACACTTATTCACTAATATTAGTACTATTAATATAGTACACATACGAACACACTTATTCACTAATATTAGTACTATTAATATAGTACACATACGAACACACTTATTCACTAATATTAGTACTATTAATATAGTACACATACGAACACACTTATTCACTAATATTAGTACTGTTAATATAGTAGACCTGGGTGAGTGTCTCCAAACTTTTGATTGATGAGTTCTCTGTTTTGTTGTATGTTCAGAAGCTGCACAATGAAATAAATGAAGGGTGGTCTCTGACTGTATACAGAGCTGGACTGGAGTCTCATATAAGACAGTGATGGGGTCTCATATACGAAAACAGCTCTACCTCTGTTAGTGATGATGTAACATTCCACCATAATTCCTGGACCATCAACCGGGCCTGTCTGCATCAGTTCTGCTGTAAAGCAATGCTCTCGTAGGTCAGATATATATATATATATATATATGCAATTACATACTGTAGATCATCTGTTGTCAAGCCCACCCTGTACCCATTTATCACTTCAGCAGGGGTCTAATTAGGCGTAGATGGATAGTTTGCAAACGTCAGGGTCATTACTAGGTTGAGAGTCGTCCACCATCCAAAAATATCCAGCCAGGAGCAGATCTGTGGTCAGACTCTTACTTTTAATGCAAGACTGGAAGATGTTTAGAAGGTAGACTCATAAGCTATACACATTAAACGAAAACTAAAAAATAACAGTGAATATTAAAGTAGAAATAATTATAACAATAAAAAATTGATAAAAGTTAAGATTTAATTTGTGAGAAATTAAGATAAAAAGAATGTAAGTAAAATAGTTCAAAAGAAATTTAAAAGGAAAAAAATAATAATAGAATAATAATAGAATAGAATAGTAGTAATTACTAGGCTACCTTGTATATGACTAGTATGTGTCAGGTAGTCTAAATTCTCCTTTATTAATAAAGTGAGGAAAATGACTCGAAAAGCGAGTCGAGTTTAAATGCCAGGCAGATACTGAAAGTAAGAAAAGACCCTCGTGATATATTCCAGAGGTCTCAGATTAAACATGTATGTATTATTTGCAGGTCAGTCATACATTACAGACGCGTCTAAGCTGAACTACAAGGAGGAAAGAGTGAGATCTGAACGTGAGCCTGAACATCTGTTTGCAGCTTAAACAGGTTAAATATGCTCCTCTTGTCTTCAAACATCTGTTTTATTCCTCAATAAATCTCATACTGCCTGACAAGCAGGTTTGATACCAGATAAGAAACAGAAATAGTGTTTTCCAGGTGAGATCTGCTAACACTTTCATCCCTTACTCTTACTCTATGGTCTCCCAGTGTCTGTGTGGAGTGTGTACGGTCTCCCAGTGTCTGTGTGGAGTGTGTATGGTCTCCCAGTGTCTGTGTGGAGTGTGTATGGCCTCCCAGTGTCTGTGTGGAGTGTGTACGGTCTCCCAGTGTCTGTGTGGAGTGTGTATGCTCTCCCAGTGTCTGTGTGGAGTGTGTATGTTCTCCCAGTGTCTGTGTGGAGTGTGTATGGTCTCCCAGTGTCTGTGTGGAGTCTTTATGGTCTCCCAGTCAATGTTGAGGTTCTAATGGTAAGTGAGGACATGTGTGGAGACGCAGTGGACTTATGTTAGTGTTATTGGGTCAGGTCTACGCTCGGTTCCCTAAAGGCCTATAGGTACTTTGGGAACAGTAACTTTTGGGAAACTACCGGAAAAATCCTACGAGCACTCAGCAGCGGGTTATGAGGCCTATGTGCTCAATGGCATCAGCGTTTAATGGAATATTTGAATTCCTCTGTTTTTTTTCCGAGTATAAAATCTGGAACCTTTTATGAGCTCAGCTGTAACCTCGCCAAGAGCCGAATCTCGACACACCCTATCAGCAGTGCAGCGCAGCAGAATAAAATCCAATCACGTTTCACAAATACACGACTAAAACAAGGGGCGAGACTTCAGCTGAGAGCAAAACAAGCGCGTGCAAACAATCAGAGGGGGTCTCGGCGTGTCCTCTGGGCTTTCAGAGCTTCACATACAGCCTCACTTCCAAACGTCCTATTCAGCCCCAGTACAAAGCAGAAAAAGTGATTAAACACAGCTTTGCACTGCAAACTGTTGGGAGGATCACAGAGGAGCCTCTCAGGCCTGTTTCTGTGAGAGAGAGAACCGGAGAACACTTGAACACATCTGGACTGGATGCTTTCATATTAACACTGTGTTAGCATTCCTGTTGTTTGTGTAAGAAAGAGAGTTTAGAGGCTTTATAGCCCCTCGATACATTCACATACACTCACATACATTCACATACACTCACATACACTCACAGTCCTTCTGTGTACTATATTAATAGTACTAATATTAGTGAATAAGTGTGTTCTAATGTATTCTATATTAATAGTACTAATATTAGTGAATAAGTGTGTTCGTATGTGTACTATATTAATAGTACTAATATTAGTGAATAAGTGTGTTCGTATGTGTACTATATTAATAGTACTAATATTAGTGAATAAGTGTGTTTGTATGTGTACTATATTAATAGTACTAATATTAGTGAATAAGTGTGTTCTAATGTATTCTATATTAATAGTACTAATATTAGTGAATAAGTGTGTTCGTATGTGTACTATATTAATAGTACTAATATTAGTGAATAAGTGTGTTCGTATGTGTACTATATTAATAGTACTAATATTAGTGAATAAGTGTGTTCTAATGTATTCTATATTAATAGTACTAATATTAGTGAATAAGTGTGTTCGTATGTGTACTATATTAATAGTACTAATATTAGTGAATAAGTGTGTTTGTATGTGTACTATATTAATAGTACTAATATTAGTGAGTAAGTGTGAAGAGATCAGAACTATAGAATAGTCGGTATGGAATTATTCCTGGAGCAGAATTAAACATCTGGTTGTGTTTAAAGAATGTTTAGAGGGTCTTTTAGAAATGAGCTCATTTGCTCTGATGCAGGTTTACATACTTTGAACATTCTGACCAGCAGCTTCATGAGGAGCTACATGAGCTGCTTCTCTAACAGGACTGAAGAAGATAGTGTAGATGCTGAGATCTTGTTCTGATAAACAGGTTTGGTGGTTTTATAGCTCTTATAAAAATATACATTCTCATTTTTACATTTAAATACACTCAAATGTTTGTTTTAGTAATATTTGTGTACATGGGCTCCAACTTCACTGTTTACACTCGTCTCTCAACACACTTAGATCTAAACACCTTTATAACTATAAACATATAAATTCAGGTAGGTGTCTCCAAACTTTTGACTGGAAGTGTAATAATAATAATTAGAGGTACTTAAGTAATAAATAGTTTAAATCAACCTATATATATATATATATATATATATAAATAATTATTTTATTTACTTCAACTTATATTATTATACTTTCTATATTTTGTATATATTTTTATTATTTCTTTTTGTTATCTTTATCTATTGGTGAAAGGAGAAACAGGAAAGTAAGAATTTCATTGTACAGTGTAACTGTCTGTTCTGTTGTGCGTATGACAATAAAACTCTTGAATGTTGAATGTTGAATGTTGAATGTTGAATGTTGAATGTTGAATGTTGAATGTTGAATGTTGAATGTTGAATGTTGAATGTTGAATGTTGAAGGTTGAAGGTTGAATGTTGAAGGTTGAAGGTTGAAGGTTGAAGGTTGAAGGTTGAATGTTGAAGGTTGAAGGTTGAAGGTTGAAGGTTGAATGTTGAAGGTTGAATGTTGAAGGTTGAAGGTTGAATGTTGAAGGTTGAAGGTTGAAGGTTGAAGATTGAAGGTTGAATGTTGAAGGTTGAAGGTTGAAGGTTGAATGTTGAAGGTTGAATGTTGAAGGTTGAAGATTGAAGGTTGAATGTTGAAGGTTGAAGGTTGAAGGTTGAAGGTTGAATGTTGAAAGTTGAAGGTTGAAGGTTGAAGGTTGAATGTTGAATGTTGAAGGTTGAATGTTGAAGGTTGAAGGTTGAATGTTGAAGGTTGAATGTTGAAGGTTGAAGGTTGAAGGTTGAATGTTGAAGGTTGAAGGTTGAAGGTTGAATGTTGAAGGTTGAATGTTGAAGGTTGAAGATTGAAGGTTGAATGTTGAAGGTTGAAGGTTGAAGGTTGAATGTTGAATGTTGAAGGTTGAAGGTTGAAGGTTGAAGGTTGAATGTTGAAGGTTGAAGGTTGAATCCTGTAATTGTAATAAAACCTGCTAATGTATAAATAAATATCATCACCGTTCCAATACACAAACTTTACAGGACAGAACAAAAACATTCTTAGCTTTAAATGTAAGTCAATGGAACCAAAAGTTCTTCTAAGCTCTTTTGGAGCGTTTCTATTGGTCTATTCATCATGAATTCTTTACACAATGTCAACAATAAATGTAATTTTTAAATTAAGTTAAAAAAAAAAAAGAATTGACAGGAATGTACATGGTTTGCTTTGGGCAGCAATGATAAACCCACCTCCCTGTTTCTCCACTCACTGTCCACTGTATCAGCTCCACTGACCATACAGGACCTCCACTCACTGACCACTGTATCAGCTCCACTGACCATACAGGACCTCCACTCACTGACCACTGTATCAGCTCCACTGACCATACAGAAGCTCCACTTACAGACTGTGGTTCATCTGATTCTCTGTATACGTCCACTGGTCAGTGCTTTCCTCTGGAGATTAAAGAAGCTGTGTGTGCAGTGTTAAGTGCACCGGCTGTGCTTTAAAGGAGATGAATTTATTAAGAAGAGGTGTTTGATGTTTCTGCACACATGATGTATGTCCTCCATGAGCTGATAAATAGTTCACAGTTCTGCTGATAGTTTACAGATACTGAAAACAACGTGCTTGCTAAGTTTCTCAGGACAGAACTGGAAATGTCTTCTTTCTGGTGATTTGTTGCCCCCTATTGGTTTACAGTGGAGCATAAATCTGACTCCTCTGCTCCTCTCAGTGTGTGGAATATAGAGATGCTAGAAATGAAATGATTAAATATCTGCTAGTTTTTGGTTTACAGATGTTAACAGTGGACCTCAGGAGAGAATGAAACACGGTAAATGTGTAGGATATGAGCTCCGAGCACTCTAACACTCTAACACTAACACTAACACTCTAACACTCTAACACTCTAACACTAACACTCTAACACTCTAACACTAACACTCTAACACTCTAACACTCTAACACTCTAACACTAACACTCTAACACTCTAACACTCTAACACTAACACTCTAACACTCTAACACTAACACTCTAACACTAACACTAACACTCTAACACTCTAACACTAACACTCTAACACTAACACTCTAACACTCTAACACTCTAACACTCTAACACTAACACTAACACTCTAACACTCTAACACTCTAACACTCTAACACTAACACTCTAACACTAACACTCTAACACTCTAACACTCTAACACTCTAACACTAACACTCTAACACTAACACTCTAACACTAACACTAACACTCTAACACTCTAACACTAACACTCTAACACTAACACTCTAACACTCTAACACTAACACTCCTAACACCTAACACTAACCACTCTAACACCACACTCTAACACTCTAAACACTGAAAACACCAACTCTAACCTCTCTAACACGATAACACTCTCAGCCACTAACACTCTAACTCTCTAACTCTACTCTAAACACTCTAACACTCTATCACTCTAACACACTAACACTCTAAAGCACTAACACTCTAACCACTATACACTCTAACACCTATCACTAACTCTCTTACGCTCTAACACTATCACTCTAAACACTCTAACACTCAACACTCTAACACTAACTAACTCTAATCACTCTTAACACTAACTCTCCTAACAGTCTCTAACTCTCTACACTATCACTCTACACTCTCTAACACTAACTCTCTAACTCTCTAACACTAACGAACTCTACAACTCTAAACTAACACTCTAACACTAACACGCTAACACGACTAACACTTCTAACACTCTAACAACTTACACTCTAAACACTTAACACTAACTACTCTAACACTCTATCACTAAACACCTAACACTCTAAATCTCTAACACTCTAACACTAACACTCTAACACTCTAACTCTCTTACACATAACACTCTTACACTCTAACACTATTCTACTCTAACTCTAACACAAACACATCTAACACACTCTAACACCACTAGCGACCTCACACTCTTAAACACGCTTACACGTAAACACTAAATCACTAACACTCTAACACCTAACACTAACCACTCCTAACACAGAACACTTAACACTCTAACACTCTAACACTTCTAACCAAACACTGAACACTCTTACAACTCTAGACACACTAAACACTCTAACTACAAACTCTCTAACACCGCTAACACTTACATAACTCTCTAACACTCGTTAACACATAAACACTCTAACACTCATAAACACTCTAACAACTCAAACACTCTAACATCTCTAAACACTAACTCTCTAACAAACTCTAACACTCTCTAAACACTATCACTCTAACATCTACTATCTCTACACAACTCGAAACAACTGACTAACGCTCAAACACCTAACTAGCTCGAACACTCTAACACTAACTCTAACTCACTAACACTCTAAACACTCTAACACTAACACACTCTAACACTCAACACTCGTAACATAACAACTTAAACACTAACACTTTCTTACACACTCTAACCCTACACTAAGACTAAACACTAAACCCATCTAAACACTCTAACACTAACCCTAACACTCTAACACTCTACACCACTACACTCTAACACATCTAACACTCTAAACATCTCTAAACATCTAAACACTAAACACTCTAACTCTCTAACACTGCACCTAACACTAACACTAACACTCTAACATTAACACACTAACACTCTAACACTAAACACTCTAACACTCTACCACTAAACACTTCTAAACACTCTTAACACTCTAACACTGACACTCTAACACTATACACTCTATCACTCTAACTCTCTAACACTCTTAACCACTAACACTCTAACACTCTAACACTCTAACACTATAACACTCTAACACTCTACCACTAAACACTCTATACACCCTAACACACTAAACACTCTAATCACTTACACTCTAAACACAACATCTAACACACTAACACTAACACTACTAAACTCTAACACTCGATACACTTCTAGACAACTAACACTCTAATCACTAACACTTCTAAACACTCTAACCCTCTAAACCACTCCTACACACTATCCACTCTAAACTCTCTTAACACTACTAACAGCTCAAAACACTTAAACTTAACACGCTATCACTCTACACTCTAACACTCTAAACACTAACAATAACACTCGAACTCTCGTAACTCTCTTACTCTCTAACACTAAATCACTAACACATCTAACACTCTAACAACTCTAAGACTAACACTCTAAACACTCTTAACACTATCACACTAACCACTAACACTCTAACACATCTAACACCTAACACTCTACACTCTAACACTCCACACTAACACTTTACACTCCAACACTCTAACACTCACATAACAACTACTAACTCTCTAACACTCTAACACTCTGAACACTAACACTCTAACACTCTAACACTTCTAACTTCATCTAAACACTCTTAACACTCAAACACTCTAACACTCTATCCACTCTAACCTAAATCACTCTACCACTAACACTCTAACACACCTAAACACTAACACTCTAACACTCTAACAAACTAAACACTCTAACACTTAACACTCTAAAACTCTTCCAACACTAAACACTCTAACACACTAACACTAACACTCTAACACTCTAAACACTCAAACTCTAACACTAACACTCTAACACTCTAACACTCCTAACACTAACTCTGTAACCCTCCTAACACACTCTAACACTCTAACCACTCTAACACTTCTAACACTCTAACACTAACACTAACACTCTAACACTCTAACCACTAAACACTCTAACACTCCTAAACGCTCTAAACACTAACACTAACACTCTAACACACTAAACACTAGAACTAACCTCTAACACTCTTAACACTCAAACACTTAACTCGCTACCACTCTAACACTATCACTCTAAACACTCAAAACACTAACACTCTACACACTCTAACACTAACACTAACACTCTCAAACACTGCTAACACTAAACACTAACTCTCTAACACTCTAACCACTCTACACACTAACTCTAACACTTAACATAACACTCTAACACTCTAACACTAACACTCTAAACACGTCTAAACACTAACACTCTAACACTCTAACACACTAACACTCCTAACACACAAACACACTCTAAAACACTTGAGTCACTCTAACACTCATAACACAACACTAAACACTCTACACACTAACACTCAAACAAACACACCTACACTAACACTCTAACACTCAAATAACAACTCCAAACACTAAACACTCTAACACTCTAACACTAACACTAACTCTCTAACACTCTAACACTAACACTCTATCACCTAACTCTAACACTCCTAACACTCAAACACTCTGAACACTAACCACTAACACTAACTCTCTAACACTCTACCACTAACACTCTAACACTCTAAATCACTCTAACACTAACACTCTAACGCAAACATTCTACACACTCTAACACTCTAATCACTAACACTCTAACACACTAACTCCTAACACTCTAAACACCTCACTAACACTAACACTCTAACACTAAACAACCATAACACATCTAACACTCTAAACACTAACACTCTGAACAACTAAAACACTCTAAACACTCTAACACTAACACTCTAACACTAACTCTCTATCACTAACTCTAACACTCTAACACACTCTAACGCTAACACTTCTATCATCTAAACACTTCTAACACCACTATACACTAACACTCTAACACTAACCACTCTAACACTCTAACACTAACACTTTAACCCTAACACTCTAACACTAACACTTTAACACTCTAACTACACTACTCACTACACTCCTCTAACTCGTCTAACTCACTAGTCACTTACCACTAACACTCTAACACTCCTAACACTCTAACACAAACTCGACACTCTACACACTCTAACACTCTATCACCTCTATCCACGACCTAACTCTAAACACTAACACTCTAAGCACTCTAACACTCTAACACTCTAAACTCTCTGAACTCTAACACTCTAACACTAACACTCTAAACACTCTAACACTAAACACTCTAACCACTATAAACACTCTAACACACTAAACACTCTAACACTCTAACACTCTAACACTAACACTCTAACACTCTAACACTCTAACAATAACACTCTAACACTAACACTTTAACCCTAACACTCTAACACTCTAACACTAACACACTAACACTCTAACACTAACACACTAACACACTCTAACACTCTAACACTCATAACACTCTTAACACTAACACTAACACTCTAAACACTCTAACACTCTAAACACTAACACTTCCTGAACACACTAAACACTAACACAAACACTCGTAACACTCTAAACACACTAACACTCTAACACTAACACTCTAACACTAACACTAAACCTCTAACACTCTAACACTCTACACACAAACACTAAACACTCTAAACACTCTAACTCTCTAACACTAAACTAACTTACACTCTAACACTCTACACTAACACACTCTAAAACACTCTTAACCTAACTACTCTAACACTCTCACACTCTAACACAAACACACAAACTCTCTATACACAAATCTCTAACCCTCTAAACACTCTAAACACTAACACTAAACTCACGTAACACTCTAAACCCTCTAACTCTAGAACACAAACACTCCTAACACTCTAACACTCTACACTAACACTCTAAACACTCCTAAACACTAACACTCTAACACTCACAACTCTAACACTCTAACCTCTAACACTAACACTCTAACACTCTAACACTAACTCTAAACAACTCTGACACTCACTCACTAACTCACAAACACACATCTAACACCTACCACTAACTCTCCTAACACTCTAAACACTCTAACACTAACACTAACATTCAAACACTAACCACACTAACACACTAAACACTAACACTCAAACACTCTACCTCTAACTCTCTAAACACCAACACTCTAACACTCTAACACTCTAACACTAACACTCTAACACTCTAAACACTCAACATAACACACGAACACTCTAACACTAACACTCTAAACTCTCTGCACACTCTAACACTAACACGCTAACTCTCTAACACTAACACTCTTACACTCTAACACTAAACACTCTAACACTAACACTAACACTCTACCTCACTAACACTCTAACACTAACACACTAACACTCAAACTCTAACCTAACACTCCTAACACAACATTCTAACACTCTAACTCTCTAACACTAACACCTCTAACACTCACTCTCTAACACTCTAACACTCACACTAACATCCTAAACACTAACACTCTAACCTAACAAACTCTAACACTCTAACACTCTAACACTAACCCAAACACTAACACTAACACTCTACACTAACACTCTAACACAAAACACTCAAACTCTAACACAAACTCGCTAACACTCTAAACACCTAACACTCTAACATCACTAACACTCAAAACACTCTAACACTCTAACCACAACACTCCTAACTCTAACACTCAACCCACCTAACACTAACACTAACACTCTAAACACTCTAACACTAACACTCTAACACTCTAACACGTCTAAACTCTCTAACCACTAACACTCTAACACAAAACACTCTAACTCTCTAAACTACTCCTAACACTAACACTAACACACTAACACTGTAACACTAACACTTCTAACAACTAACACTCTAACACTCTAAACACTCTATCACTCTACACTAACACTCTAACACTCTAAACACTCTAACACTCGAACACTAACACTCCCAAACACTCTAACACTAACACTCAACAACTCTAACACTAACACTCTAACACTCACACAAACTATCAAAACACTCTAAACACTAACACTCTAACACTCTAACTCTCTACATAACACTCTAACCTCTCTACCTCTCTAACACTCTAACTCTCTAACACTCTAAACACTCTAACACTCCTAAACACTCTAACACTCCTAACACACTAACTCGCTAACCCTCTAAGCACTCCTAACACGAAACACTCTAACAACTCTAACTCTCTAACATCTCTAACTCTCTAACACTAACACTCTAAACACTCTACACACTCTAACTTCTCAAACTCTCTAACTCTCTAACAAACTAAACACACACTAACCACACAAACACTAAACACTCTAACACTCTAAACACTCCTAACACTACACTCCTAACTCTAACACTTCTAACACTCAACACACCTAACACTAACACTCTACACACTCTAACACTCCTAACACTAACACTCGAACACTCTCACACTCTTACATCTAACCACTAACACTAACACTCTAACACTCTAACACTCTAACTCTCTAACACTAACACTCTAACACACTAACACTCTACACACTAACCTCTAACACTCTAACAACTCTAACACTAACAGCTAACATAACACCCTATTCACCTAACACTCTAACACTCTAACTCCTAAACACTAACACTCTAACACTCAAACACTAACACCTAACACCTAACACTCTACACTCTAACTCTCTAACATAACACTCTAACTCACTAACTTCTCTAACACTCTAACACTCTAACACTCTAACACTCTAACCACTACTTGGGTAAACTCTCTAACACTAACACCTAAACACTCTAACTCTCTATCTCTCTACTCTCTAACACTCAAAACTCTCTAACACTAACACTCTAACACTCATAACACTCTAAAACACTAACACTCTAAACTCTAACACTAACTCTCTTAACACCTCTAAACTCCTCTAACAATCTAAACCACTCTAAACTCTCTAACTCTCTAACACTCTAACACTCTTAACACTACCACTCATAACACTCTTAAACCTACTAACACCTCATACACTCTAACACTCTACACTCTAACACTCTAACTCTCTAAACACATCTAACACTAACTCTTAAACTCTAACTCTCTAACACTAACACTCTAACACTCTAACACTAACACTAACACTACTAAACGACTCTAACAATCTCTACACTCTAAGACTTCTAACTCGCTAACTCTCTAACCATCTCTAACACTCTACCACTCTAACACTCTAAACACTCAAACACTAACATCTCTAAACTCTCTAACACTCTAACACTCTAACCACAATCCTAACACTCTAAACTCTCTAACAACTAACACTCTAACACCCTAACACAACCACATCAACAGCTCTAAACCCTCTAACTCTCTAACACTCTACACTAAACACTTAAACACCTCTAACACTCTAACACTAACACTAACTCTCATAAACACTCTAACACTAACTCTCTAACACTCTAACACTAACCACTCTAACACTAACCCTAACACTCTAACACTCTTACACTCGAACACTAACTCTCTAAACTCTAAAAGCACTCTAACACTCTAACACTACTCTAACACTCTAACTCTCTAACATCTCTAACTCTCTAACACTCTAACACAAACACTAAACACACTAACACTCAAACACTCTAACACTAACACTCCAACACTCTAAACACTCAAACACTCCTAACACATCAAACACTCTAACACTAAACACTCTAACACTAACACTAACTCTCTAACTCTCTAACACGTCTACTAACACTCTAACACTAACACTCGAACTCTCTAACACTCTAACAACTAACACCTCTATACACTAACACTCTAACACTCTAACCACTCGAACACTCTTACACTAAACTCTCTTAACACTAACTCTCTAACCACTCTATCACTAACAACTCAACACTTTAGCACTCTACGCTAACACTACTACCACTAACCACTAACAACAAACACATACACTCGAACTCTCTAACACTAACACTAACACTCTACACTCTCTAACACTAATCAACTCTAACAACTCTAACACTCTAACACTCTAACACTAACACTTACTCGTCTCTACACTCTAACCACTCAACACTAACACTTCTAACTCATCTAACACCTCAACACTAACACTCTAACACCCTAACACTAACACTCTAAACACATACACACTAACACTAACACTCTAAACTCTAACAACAAACACTCTAACTCTCTAACACTAACACTAACACCTAACATTCTAACACAAACACTCTATCACTCTAACACTTAAACACTCTAACTCTTACACTAGCACTCTAACACTCAAACACTAAAACTCTAACACTAACACACTAACACTCTAACACTCTAACTCTCTAACACTCTAACTCTCTAACACTAACCTCTAACACTCTAACCACACTAACACTAACCAACACTCTAACACTCTAACTCTCTAACTCTCTAAGAACCCTCTAACACTTCTACCACTACCACTCTAACACTCTAACACTCTAACCTCTCTAACTACAAGTCCAAGTCAAGTCAAGTGGTTTTTTATTGTCAATTCAACATACATACAGATACACAGTGAAACAACAACAACGTTCCTATCAGGACCATGGTGCACCATAGACAGTGCATACAGACACAAGTGCAACAACACAACAAACAAGTACGGGACAGGACAACACTACAACAGTACAGACAGAGAATATATATAATTGCTGGTGGGGCTTAGGGCAGTGGGTAATAATAGAGTCCAGTGAGGTTTAGAAGTTATTAGTGCAATGCGTTGTTGCAACATATGCGTCCCCATTTTTTTATCTGGTGTAAATGGTTGGAGAAAGATATCAGTTCAGACGGGGAGGTTGTGTTGAGAAGCTTGGGGGTAGAAAGCTGTTGCAGAGTCAGGTCGTGTTGGACCGACGCTGCTACCTTCTTCCTAGGCAGGAGGGAGAACAGTCTGTGTGAAGGGGGGTGGGGTCATCCACAAATGCTGGTTGCTTTGCGGATGCAGCGGGTGCAGTAAATGTCCAAGACTGAGGGAGAGAGACGCCGATGATCCTCTCAGACTGTCCTCACAATGCGTTGGAGTGGACTGCGGTCAGAGCTGTGCAGGTCCCAAACCATGTCAGTGATGCAGCGCTTAGGATCTCTCTATGGTTCCCCTATTTAGAAGAGGGTGAGGGAGAGGGGTGGAGGAGACGGCCTTGCTCAGGCTTCTCCGAGGAAGTAGAGACGCTGCTGGCTTCTTTGGCTGTAGAGCTGGTGTTCAGGGTCCAGGTTGAGGTTCTTCCGCTAGGTGGACAGCAAGGAACTTGGTGCTCTGAACCGATTCTCCACAAGGAGGCCGTTGAGGTGAATGCGGAGAGTGGTCCCGGTCTTGATTCCTGAAGTCAACAAACCATTTTCCTTGGTCTTCTCCTCCATTCCATGAAGGTTGTTTGACTGTAACACCAGTCTGTCAGCTCTGTACCTCCTCCCGTAGGCGACTCGTCGCCTTTGCGATGAGACCACACACAGTTGTAGCATCGGCGAACGTTATGATGCTGTATACGGTGTGTTCGCAACACAGTCATGATTCAGCAGGGTGATCTACATAGGACTCAGTACACGGCCATGGGTGCCCCAGTGTTCATGGAGATGGGCTGGAGCTGCTGTTGTCCCGTACCGGACTAACTGGGCCTTCCTGTCAGGAAGTCCAGGAGCCAGTTGCACAGGGTGTTTTAGGCCCAGCAGGCTTTACTTCCGGTGTATTCTGCGGGAGAGGGGGGGAATGCTGAACTGAAGTCGAGGAACAGCATTCTGACGTAGGTGTCCTTCTTCCCAGGGGTAAGGGAGAGGTGAAGGGGGGTGGTGATGGCATCGGCCCTGGAGGCGGTTGGGACGATATGCAAATTGCAAGGTCCAATGAAGAAGGGCAGTTGGGTTTTGATGTTCCCCCGCATGCAGCCTCGTCGAAAGCACTTCATGATGATGGGCGTGAGAGCGACGGACGTAGTCATGTGAGGCCAAGGTCACAGTGGACTTCTTTTCGTCGCACGGGGAATGATGGGGGTGGTCTTGAGGCACGTGGGACAGTGGAGCTGCGCAGGGAACGTTTGAAGATGTCCGTGAGAACATGCTGTCCAACTGTTCTGCACACTTCTCGGGAGCACTCCTGCCAGGGAGTGTGTGTCTGGTCCTGCAGCTTTCCGTGGGTTGACTCGGCGTCAGATTTTCCTCACGTCCACTTGCAGTCAGGCACAGCGCCTGCTCGTCTGCTTGGGTTGCTCTTGGGTGTGTTCCTGCGCACCAACGTGTTGTCTGTGCCTCAAAACCTGTGCATAAAAGTCGTTAAGGCATCGGGGAGGAAGGCATCTCTGTCACCGGACGGTGGCAATTGTCCTGTAGTGTGTGATTTCCTGATGACCTGCCACATGCGCCGCGTTCACCCGTGTCCTGAAGTGGGTTGTGGATCCTCTGGGCGTGAGCGCGTCTGTTGCCGCGAGCTCTCGGATGCTCGTGACAATTTGGCTCTTGCTCGCCTTAGGGCGCCTTGTCACCGCCACTCGGAAGCCGTGTCCCCGCCGGGTCCTCAGTAGCGCACGCACCTCAGAGCATCCACGGCTTCTGGTTTGGGCATATGGTGATGGTCTTGGAGAAAGGAGCATCAGCAATACACGTGCTGATGTACCTGTGACTGATTGCGGTGTAAGACTCCTCCAAGTTAACTAAGTGGCCTTCAGTCGAAGCCTCCCGGAACACGGCACATGGCAGTGCACTCAAAACGGCCTGTAAGGGGGCAGAGCAGTGATCCGGCCGGGCCAGGTTTTCAGCGGCTCGAACTGGTCTGGAGCGTCCTGATGAGGGGGGTGTAAGCTGGAGTCCAGATACATCAACAGTGGGCCGAGAACGCGAGGTGGGGGCGGGCTCCGCCCGGTACGCGCTGGGTATGTTTGTGGTTAAACAAGGTTCCCACGCGTTCGCTCCTCGTCGGGCGAAGTCAACATGCCCTGATGAATTAGGGTGACTGTCTTGAGATTAGCGTGGGTATAATCTCCGCGACTATGAACAGTGCGTCCTGGGTCTGTCTGCAGGAATCAATGTCGCCCCCGTGCAGCTCCCACAGTGCCTCTTTAGGATCATTATAGCGCTAGCGCTAGCGTATGTACACGCGGCTAGCAGCACGGCGGAGATTTCCGTACTAAATAAAAAGGTCTGCACTGGACTAAGGATGAACTCCACCAGCGGAGAGCAGTGATTGGGCGACAGTCACAGCGGTGTGGCACACATTCTGTGTTGATGTTTAAAAAAACCCCCAACAAAAACCCACGCCTCCACGCGGTCTCCCCGGTCAGAGGCCGCGCTCCGATCATCACGCTCTGGAATCAAGAGAGGCTACCCCGTCGAGCTGAAATGGTCTGTCTGGAATACTGTCGCGGACCAAGATTCCACAAAGACTAGAGCACAGCAGTCTCTAGAACTCTCGCTGGGTCGCTCGCTGGAGTCGAATGCAGTCCATTTATTAGCGAGCAGACGGTTGGCGAGGAAGAGCGATGGTATAGCCGGGCGGCTAGGGGCTAGCCTTTACCTCGCGCAACCCCGGCCTCTCTTACCGCCGTCGCTTTCGCTCGCAACAGCACCGGCTTGCGATGACACTTCCCCGCCATCAGAGAAAACGCCGCGGACTGCAGGCCCGGGGTCCTTGTAGCAGGCTGAGCTCTTGTACGTCTGCAGAACTTCGTCCGAAAGATTGTTTGTAGGCTGATTTCTTCCTCTCCACTGAAGCAGGTCTGGCGGTGGGAGGATGTGTGCATGTGTTCCGTGCCACATATTTGCTGAGATGGACGAGAAGTATCCTAATAAGATATATATATAAAGGGGGGTTGGGGGGGGGGGGGGTATCTTTTACAACATAGCACCATTCTCGGACGCAAGACGCCGCTGCGGGTTAAACGCGCCGCCCGACCGGTGTGACTCGCTAACACTAAAACTCTCTATCGCTCTAACACTAACACTCTAACACGCTAACACTCTTAACCTCTCCTAAACTCTCTAACAAACTAACACTCTAACAAACTTCACTCTAAACACTCTACATCGTACTCTCTAACACTCTAACAAACTAACACTCTAACAAACTAACACTCTAACACTCTAACACTCTAACTCTCTAACACTAACACTCTAACACTCTAACACTCTAACCCTCTAACTCTCTAACACTAACACTCTAACACTCTAACTCTCTAACTCTCTAACTCTCTAACACTAACACTAACACTCTAACACTCTAACTCTCTAACTCTCTAACTCTAACTCTATCACGAACTCTCGAACACTCAACACTTTAAACCTCTAAACTCTCTAACACTCTAACACTAACACTAAACTCGCTAACACTCTAACTAAACTACACTCACACAACTAAACACACCTAACACCTACTCTAAACCACAAATCATAAACCCCCTAACAACTCTAAACACCCACAACACACTCCACACTCTCTAAACACTACACTCTAAACACTCACTAAACACTCTCTAACTCTCTAACACTCCTAACCCAAACTAAACACTCTAACAAACATCACACACACATCTACCACTCACACTCTCAAACACTCTAAACCCTCTAACACTCTAAACACTCTAACACTCTAACATCTCTACCTCTCTTAACACTCTAACACTCTCAAACCTCTCACTCAACTCTCCTAACACCACTCTAACACTCCTACACTCTCTAACATTCTAACTCTCTAACTCTCTAAACACCACTAAGCCCTCTAACACTCTAACACACTAACACTCTAACACTAACTCTCTACACACGCTAACAACACTCTGACACAAATCCACTCTTACCCCTCTACACAAACTCTTAACTCTCTAACTCTCTAACACCTCTACACTACTCTAACTATCTCTTACTCTCTAACAACTGCTAACGCTCTAACTCTCTAACTCTCTAACTCTACTAACACCTCAAGTCACTCTAACACTCTAACTCTTAACACTCTAACTCTCTAACCACTCTAACAACTAACACTCTAACACTCTAAACCCTCTAACTCTCTAACTCTCTAACACTCTACACTCTCTAACCACTCTAACACTATACACTCTCTAACCCTCTAACACTATAACACCTCTAACACTCTAACACTTTCTAACACGCTAACTCACTAAACACTCTAACTCTCTAACCCTCTAACACTCTAACTCTCTAACACTCTAACACACTCTAACACTCAACTCTCTAACTCTAACACTCTAACACTAACACTCTAAACTCTCTGAACCACTAACACTCTAACACTCTAACTCTCTAAACACTTTCTAACCTCTAACCCTCTAACACTAACGATCTACACTCTCTAACTCTCTAACACTATCTAACGCTCTAACTCTCCGAACACTCTTACACCTCTAACACTCTACACTCTATCACTCATAACTCTCTAGCACCTAACACTCTAACTCTCTAACCACTCTAACTCTCTAACTCTCTATCACTCTAACTCTCTATACACTCTAAACACTAACACTCTAACCCTCTAACACTCTAACCCTCTAAACACTCTAACACTCTCTAACTCCTCTAACACTTTAAACACTCTAAACACTCTAACCCTCTACACACTCTAAAACCTCTAAACACTCTAACACTTTCTAACCCTCTTACCACGCTAACCCTCTAACCCTCGAACACTCTAACACTCCCTAACCACTCTAACTCTGTCTCTAACTCTCTAACACTCTAACTCTCCTAACCACTCTAACCCTCTAACCCTTCTAAACACTCTACCCTCTAACACTCTCTAACACTCTTAAACACTCTAACACTCTAACACTGAACACTCTAAACACATTTAAACCCTCTAACCTCTAACACTCTAACACTCTATCACTATAACAATCTAACTCTCTAACACTCTCTAAACCCTTCTAATCTCCTAACCCTCTAACACTCATAACTACTCTAGCACACTCTAACACTCTAACCCTCTACACAATCTTTAACCAACCCTCAAACCCTCTAACTCTCATAACCACTCTAACACTCTAACACCTCTAAACTTCTTCTAACACTTTTAACCCTCCTAACTCTCTAACACCTCTAACACTCTAACCCTCTAACTCTCTAACTCTCCTAACAACTTAAACACCAAATCTAACACCCACTCTAACACACTAACCATCAACCCTAACATCTGCTACCTACTCAAACTCTCTAACTCTCTAACACTAAACACCCTCAAACTCTCTAAACTCACTAACACTAACACTTCGAACACTCTACACTCGTCAACACTCTAACTCTCCTAACACCTCCTAACAACTCTAAACACTCTAACATCTCTACACTCTCTAACAACTCTAACTCTCTTACTCTCTAACACTCTAACTACTCTAACTACTATCTCTCAACACTTTCAACACTCTAAACTCACAAACTCTCACAACTGCGCACTCTCTAACATAACTCTCTAACTCTCTACACTCAAAACTCTAACCTACAAACTCACTAACTCCTCTTACTCTCCTAACACTCTAAACTCTCTAAAACACATAACATCTCCCTAACACGCTAAACACTCTAAAACACTCTAACTCTCTAACACTCCTAACTCTCTAACTCTCTAACACTCTAAACGCTCTAACACTCTAACACTCCTAACTCTCTAACACTCTAACACTCTAACACTACACCCTCTAACACTCCTAACTCTCTAACTCTCTAACCCTCTAACACTCTAAACACTAACACTCTAACTAACTCCTAACCCTTCACACTAACACTCGTAACTCTCATAACACTCTAAACCCTCTAACACATAACACTCTAAACAAACACTCTAAACTCTCTAACACTCAAACTCTCTCTAACACTCTAACACTCTCAAACCCTCTAAACACTCTAACATCTCCTAACACTCTAACCACTCTAACACTAACACACCTCTACCACCTTAACTCTAACACTAACTCTCTAACCACTCTAACTCTCTAACACTTACACTTAACTCTCATAACCCTCTAACACTACACACTCTAACACCTCTACACTCTCTAAACATACTCTAACTTTCTAACACTCTAACTTAACTCTAACTCCTCTAAACACTTAACTCTCTAAATTCATATACTTCTAACTCTCTAACACTTCTAACCTTAACACTCTACAACTAACA
>CM038720.1:42739515-42762015 GCA_021613375.1 Megaleporinus macrocephalus | reverse complement strand
CAAGAAACCTTCGTAAGATGTTTTAAAAAACTTCTTAGGAACCCTGTTTTGTAATGCAATATAAATGCATTTACACCACATTATATGCTACACACATATATATATATATATATACACACTACCACTCAAAAGTTTGGGATCACAGTGAAATGTTCTTGTTTTAATGGAGTATCTTCTTCCTTAACACAACAATGGACTGACGGGTCTCTAAAGAAAGTTGTTTCTTTCTGGTCATTGTGAGTCGGTCAGCAAGCCATCAACTGCTGATCTTCAGATACTAAACTAACCTAGAATGTTGTTCCCTTTTATACTCACTTATTAGTAGAATGTTTTTCAGCTGTGATCACAATTGAGTAAGAGTGTCCTAACAACCAATTAGTCCAATAACATCCTTAACTTGGATTGGTGGTCGTACCAGGAGATTTAGACAGAGGACTGAGAATTACTGATAATAGAACTATATGTAAAATAAGCCTCTATACAAAAATAGACTTTAATACAAACATTTTTATTCTTTAAAAATCATCTGATACACTTACATTAACTGTGAAAAGGACAGTATTGTTTGTGAATTGCATGAAAATAGCAGGAAATTAAATTCTAAAGTGATCCTGAACTTTTGAGTGGTAGTGTATATATATATATATATATTATTATACCAGCAATAAATATGCATAATTGTTTATATGTCATAATTCCATGCATAACATTTTATAAAGCAAGAGTATATGACTTCATTAAGTCCGGTTCCATAACTTATTTTAGTACACAGTTGAGTCACATTATTATGGCCACTTCCTCTCAGCGTTCTATTCTAGGGAATGTTTTTTGTGACATTCTCTGGACCCACTCATCCATGTAGCAGACACTCTCACCCGATCTGGGTCTGAATCTATCCTTGCAGATCACGTACACCATACATGCTGATGGTCTTCTCTGGGGTGGATGGGATCTTCCAGCAAGAAAATGAGACACGTCCCACGACTAGAAATGTCCCACACTAGTTGGAAGTGCTGACCAAGACCTCCAAGTTCTACCCTGGACCCCTATTTCCCCAGATCTGTGGAACCACCTGGATGGTGGTGTTGTCTCTATGGATCCTCCTCCACGCTCCCTCCAGCAGCTGTGGGATGCACTGCACAAAACACTGAAGTTCAAAACACTGTGGAGCTGAAAAGAAGTAAAGAAGAGTCCCTACAGAACTTCTACAGCACATCCAGCGTCTGTTAGCATATGAACATAAGCTTATCAGATGCTATTCTTTTCATTTTGTAAGAATTTTGTCTAAAACTAATTTACTAAGGTTTCAGAGTGAGACGTGTGAGCAACCGCGCTGGTTAAACTCCTTACAGTTGATATATGATCATTGGGAAATGCTTCTAATCCACACGCACTAATACTAAACCATAGATCTTACTGCAGAACTCATGAAGTGTGAAGTGTAAACTGCCCTCCTCTGATTTTAATACACGTACAGGATTACTAAACACCAGCCTGAGATTTAAAGAAACGTTTCAGGGGTCTTTAAATTGCAGACGATGCCAAATAAATGAGAAAATTGTCTGCGTGTAAACAGGAAACTCCACTTCCAGTAATTGGGAGCTGAGAGGCGTCTGGTATCTGCCCATCTGTCTGGGCTGCAGTGTGGATGTAGCTGAATCGTATGTGTCCTGAAGCTGTTTTGACTCATCTCTGCCCCCCGTTGACCAAAAAACTTATTAGAATATATTATTATTTCATGTCTTTAGAAGCGTCTCAGGATCAGCAGTCTTTAATAAGCTGGAATTGTCCGAGATCAGAGCCGGGACCTAAAAAGACGCCCTTAAGGAATGTAATCAATTAAACAGCCTCTGTGAACGACCAGATCTCAGCGTTCTGGTTATGTAAGTCTGGTTCTGTTGAGTAAAGCGAGGGGGCAGTCCTAATCTGGAGGTCAGTGAACCAGCCTTGTGACCGGAAGGTTGCCAGTTTGATCCCATGAACCAACAGGACACGACTGAAGTGCCCTTGAGCAAGGCACCTGACTGCTACCTGGGCTCTGTGGGGGTTGTGGTAGGGCTGCCCACCGCTCCGGGCATAGTGTGTGTTCACTAGTGTGTGTATATGTGAGTGTTTCACTGCATCAATGGCTTAAATGTGTAGATCTTGAATTTCCTGTGGGATCAATAAAGTATCTATTTATCTAATCAGCTCAAACACTAAACAGATCTCAAATCAGTTCTGTTTTAAAAGAGCTGCACTGACTACCTGTATCTTTTAGAACAGACTTTAAACTTCTGTACTCGTCTATAAAGCTCTAGATAATCTAGAACCTGCTACGTCACAGAATGTCTCTCTGTTTATGTTCCAGCTGCTGATCTTAGATCTTAGATACTGACCTTCTGTACAAACACCTTCAGTAACATACAGAGAACCTGGATTATTATTATTAGTAGTAGTATAATAATAATAATAATAATAATAATAATAATAATAATAATAATAATAATAATTATTATTATTATTATTATTATTATTATTATTATTAGTAGTAGTAGTAGTAGTATTATGATAGTGTAGGAAAGCTTAACGGAGATGAAGATCTTGAAATGAAGCGGAAGGGCGTGATTAAAAAAGTGGCCCATGTGAGCTCCGTAATCACAGAAGCACAGCACCACCTAGTGGTAAGAGCCGTGACAGAAAACCAGTATTTTCACCTGCACTGTATGTCCAGATGTTTAATACCTGTTCATTCATCATTTCTTCTGAAATCAAGCCTGAATGTATCTTTCACATGCTGCAGTAACAGCCTCTACTCTTCTGACTAGATGTTGCTGTGGTCAGTAGTGAGGTCACCAGTGAGGTCAGGTACTGATGCTAGATGATTAGTTCTGAATCACAAACATCACTCCAGCTCATCCTGAAGGTACTGGATGGAGATCCATCACTCCACAGCCCAGTGCTGGGAGCTGTGTATGCCTGTGGGGACGGTGTGTAGAATTCTGTTTCACTGGTGGTGCTGTTTTTAGACTGTGTGTGCACAATTTAATGCCTGTGTCAATAAGAGGTGCACTAATAGGAAGGTGTCCAGATACTTTTGGACACATAATGTAGCAGCAGCTCTAAAAGTGAAGTGCATATGAGCATATTAAGCATCTGCCTGTAAACAAGGGTCAGTTTAAAGTCCACCAGTGTAGTAAGTTATGTTATTTTCTCTGTTAGACTAAGAGGAGTGTCAGCCTTTAGTGATATACAGACACGAGAAGAGAAACAAGAGTACCTACTGAGTCCCTACTGAGAGCCTCTACCGAGAGTCTCTACTGAGTCCCTACTGAGAGCCTCTACCGAGAGTCTCTACTGAGAGCCTCTACTGAGTCCCTACTGAGAGCCTCTACTGAGTCCCTACTGAGAGCCTCTACCGAGAGTCTCTACTGAGTCCCTACTGAGAGCCTCTACCGAGAGTCTCTACTGAGAGCCTCTACTGAGTCCCTACTGAGAGCCTCTACAGAGTCCCTACTGAGAGCCTCTACTGAGTCCCTACTGAGAGCCTCTACCGAGAGTCTCTACTGACTCTCTACTGAGAGCCTCTACTAAGTCCCTACTGAGAGCCTCTACCGAGAGTCTCTACTGAGAGCCTCTACCAGGTCCCTACTGAGAGCCTCTACTGAGAGTCTCTATTGGGTTTCTACTGAGAGTCTCTACTAAGTCCCTACTGAGAGTCTCTACTGAGTCCCTACTGAGAGCCTCTACTAAGTCCCTACTGAGAGCCTCTACCGAGTCCCTACTGAGAGCCTCTACCGAGTCCCTACTGAGAGCCTCTACCGAGAGTCTGTACTGAGTCTCAACTGAGAGCCTCTACTAAGTCCCTACTGAGAGTCTCTACTGAGTCCCCACTGAGTCTCTGCTGAGAGTCTCTACTGAGTCCCTACTGAGAGTCTGTACTGAGAGTCTCTACTGAGAGCCTCTACTAAGTCCCTACTGACAGCCTCTACTGAGTCCCTGCTGAGAGTCTCTACTGAGTCTCTGTTGGGTTCCTACTGAGTCTCTACTGAGTCCCTGCTGAGAGTCTCTACTGAGAGTCTCTACCGAGTCCCTACTGAGAGCCTCTACTGCGTCCCTGCTGAGAGTCTCTACTGAGAGTCTCTACCGAGTCCCTACTGAGAGTCTCTACTGAGTCCCTGCTGAGAGTCTCTATTGAGTCCCTACTGAGAGTCTCTACTGAGTCCCTGCTGAGAGTCTCTACTGAGAGTCCAAACTAAGAGCCTCTACTGAGTCCCTACTGAGAGCCTCTACTGAGTCCCTACTGAGTCCCTACTGAGAGCCTCTACTGAATCCCTACTGAGAGTCTCTACTGAGTCTCTGTTGAGTCCTTAATGAGAGTCTCTACTGAGTCCCTGCTGAGAGTCTCAACTGAGTCCCTACTGAGAGTCTCAACTGAGTCCCTACTAAGAGTCTCTACTGAGTCCCTACTGAGAGTCTTTACTTTTGGGCCAGGGTGTTGGGCAGTGCTCTCCACCACCATCACCAAAACACAGATGGAAGGACGATCTTTTGGAAGAACGGTCTTCCACAGCTTTGCTACAGATCCAGGTTCCAGGCTGCAGTGACAGTGTTATTTATGTATTTAAAGAAATTACACTCAGTTTAATTTATATTTTCTTTAATAATTTATTTACGTGTCACATTATGTAGATAAATACAAGAATGAACTACGTAACTTCTTACTAGAGCTCATGAGAGTGTAAGACGGAGAAGCAGGTGCAGCTCCTGGGACGTCTTTAGTCTGTTTATAGTGTCAGTGAAAGCCAGTGTACACGGCTGAACTGTGAGCGTGTTGTTTAAGTACATTTACATTTCACTGATCAGAATATTAAATACCTGTTATTTTACATGGTACGCCAGAGAAAGCTGCATCCCAGCGCTGTCCAAATAAATAAAACACGTATCTCAACTCTTGATTTTCATTCTTCGGTATTATTTAAACACCACAGCTGATCTTTATATCCTGTAAAGCTTTCATGATGAATGGACCAATAGAAATTCTCCAAAATCATATCTAATAAAACCTCTTTAGAAAGGTTTTGTTCTCTCTTGTGAAGTTACTGTTCTGGAGATACTTGATTTTATTTGGACAGTGATGCTATTAGCATTGTTAGCAAGCATCTGGGCTGATACTCATAAATGGCCAGTTTATATAACCCAGCTAATCAAAACCAGAGGATTCGGATCTCAGAATAACCCGAAAGCCTCTTCTGGAAGGCCCTGGTGTTGTTTTGGCTTCGATCACCTGAACCCATTAATCTGTGAAGACTCAACCTCTGAAGATAAGCTGATCTCATTAACGTACACTCGCTCCGAGACTCTGAACTCTCCCTCCAGCTCAGTTCCTGCTGGCTGGGCTTCAGATGCCACCAAACCAGGTTCACATCTGTCTCCTCCTGGATCGTTGGTTGCCAGTGTGGTGGAGCCAGGTGTATGTGGTCTGGGGGTATCGCTGGTTGGCGAGGGGGTCCTGGGGGAGTTTCTCAACACTGGTGTACCGTGAACTGAGATATCTCTCTGATCCACACTCACAGTTAACACAATGACATCTGCTGCAGGAGACGGAGGGCCGTAGCCTCGGAGTCCATCAGGCTTTGCTTTCTGAAAACCTGGTGCGTCAGTATCTGCTGCTACGCTGCTTCCTGTCTCCACGGTGGCCAAACCGTTGTGCCTCTGATCGTCCACTGCTTGTCGGTCAAGCATCGGGGTATCTACAGGAAACAGATGCTCATGAGAGACAGATTTCAGATGTGCGGTACCTCATGGATTCACTCACTCGCTCGTATGTGTTTAGCAACCTGATGATTCTCCACAAGGGGGAGCTGTGGGCCATGTGCAACACAAAAGACACAACTCTTTTTCATGGAAATGCTTTAAAGGGCTGCAGAGAAAGTGTGTGGGAATGTTGCGTGTGGCTGATTGCACGTATATTGCTTGGTTTATGAAGGTTTTGTATTAATTGCATTAGCGTTAGAGTTAGAGTTAGAGTTAGAGTTAGCGTTAGAGTTAGAGTTAGAGTTAGAGTTAGCGTTAGCGTTAGAGTTAGCGTTAGAGTTAGAGTTAGCGTTAGAGTTAGAGTTAGAGTTAGAGTTAGAGTTAGCGTTAGAGTTAGAGTTAGAGTTAGCGTTAGAGTTAGAGTTAGAGTTAGCGTTAGAGTTAGAGTTAGAGTTAGAGTTAGAGTTAGCGTTAGAGTTAGAGTTAGAGTTAAAGTTAGAGTTAGCGTTAGAGTTAGAGTTAGAGTTAAAGTTAGAGTTAAAGTGCTTCCCACTGCAGAGGGATGAAGGACAAGTATGAACTGTCCTTAGTGAGCTCTCGTATGATTAGCTGCAGTGTATATTTGAATTAGGAGCATTGGGGACGCACACTGAAGTCTGTACTCATATGTATATGTGGTCCAGTGTGTCAGAGACTTGTAAGACAGTCACTGCTCTCAAAGAATCCCCCCATACCGTGTTCTATCAAATAAAAGTTAAAGTAAATGTAAGGAACACTGCATTCTTTGTATTTTGCATACTGACCCAACATGTTTCTGATTTAAGGGTGTATAATGTATGTAAAGCAATTACAAAAAAATTAAACATCACTGTTTTTCTTTTGTCATGACTTAACCAGTCTCACCCAGTCTTGGTCCCAGTCTTGATCTGGTCTCAGTGGAGTTTATTAAGTGGAAAATGCTTAATTCACCCCACTTTACTGGTCACTAATGTAGTGATAGGCAGTCTGTTAATGAATAACTATTAACTTGATTAAATTTTAATAGGCTAAAATAACGGACGCAAAACTTGTGATTATAAGCAGTTAGTTACCAACCACAGACGTGTTAAAGCTTAATAAGTGCTTTATAAGGACATCATAACGCCCCCTACAGCGAGACTGAATAACACAGGGATGCAGTGTGCAAGGACGGATTAAAGATAGTCTGGGCCCCTGGGCCACCCCCAAACCCACGCCCCTTGTGAAGGGTCCTCTAATGGTATACCCTGCTCTTCTCTAGGGCCCCTGGTAGGGACTCTCACAACCAGGGCCCTCTTAAATCATGCACCCTCTTTCCTAGGACCCCTAATAGCCAGAAGTCGAAATCAGAGCAGTGCCACAACGCCTTGTCCATAAGGGGCCCAAAAACATGACTAGGGCCCCCAAAAGCATGGCTAGGGCCGAAAGGCATGACTAGGGCCCCCAAAAGCATGGCTAGGGCCAAAAGGCATGGCCACGGGCCCCAAAAGCATGGCTAGGGCCCCCAAAAGCATGGCTAGGGCCAAAAGGCATGACTAGGGCCCCCAAAAGCATGGCTAGGGCCAAAAGGCATGGCTAGGGCCCCCAAAAGCATGGCTAGGGGCCCCAAGAGGCCCTGGGGGCAAAGTTCCTAAAAGTCAGAGAATCCTTTAAATGGGGGGCCCAGGGAAATAAAAATATATTGTATCATAAATGTTGATAGGCATCGCAATATGCCGCCATGGCTGTGTGGGAGTGGTTACCGGTCCTGTGGCTCCTCCTGTCCTGCTGTTTTCTGACTCCTGAATTGCTGCGTATCTGCTGATCACCTGAAACCCAGTTTAAAATATTAGTATGAGTTTAATATTCATATTTAAAACTGAACACTGAAGCCAAACTAAAAAATAAGCTTATATACGGAACAAAAAATATGAAGTGAATTAATTTTATTGACCTCTAAACCTCAAGCAGCGCGAGAGAGCCACTGATATGGTCAGCACAAATATGAACACAGAGGCCGCAGTGCCCCACCACGACCTCCGGCACACGTTTTCATCTGCATCTGTAAAAAAATGGAAATATTTTGTTTATAAACACGTGAGAATATTCTGGAAAATGAAGATAACGAAGATAAAGAGAACCAAATGAAACAAACAAGACTAAAATATTAGACCTGGTTATTTATTTACTGATGAAGATGATCAGTGTTTATATCTGGGAGGGTAAAGTGTGTGAAGATCCAGGATTATCAGTTAATCTGAAGGTGAAATTGGGAGGATGATCAGGTGTGAGTCCTGTTTTATTTAAAGAATTTAGATCAAAGTCGGATCTTCAGAACACAAGTTTGTGGAATTATATCAGCACCAACACTGGAGATCCTGAGGAACCTCATAACACCAGTCGCTGATGGTCATCAGACTGGAAAGGGTTACATCTCTGAAGAGTTTGGACTCCTCAGTCAGACAGACTGTGTTCAAATGGAAGAAATTCAGGGCCATTGTTACCACCAGGAGTGGTCCACCAACAAAGATCACTGCAAGAACAATGGAACCCAAGAGAACTTCTAAGCAGCTAAAGACCACAGTGGCTAATGCTAATATTCATGAGCCCAACAACAGGAGAACACTGACCAGCACTGACCTCCAAACAGAACTGACCATCTACTGGAATGATGTTTTGTGGACAGATGAGACCAAAATAGAACTTTCTGGTTTACATGAGAAGTTTCATGTCTGAAGAAATTAAAACACTGCATTCCAGCATAAGAACCTGATCCCATGTGTGAAACATGGTGGTGGGAGTTTCAGGTTTGGACCTGTTTGCTGCAGGACAGCTCGTCACCACTTATGGAACCATGAATTCTGAATTCTACAGTGAATTCTGAAAGAAAATATCATATCGTTTGTCTGTGAACTGGATCTCAGGAGAACGTGGGTCCTACAGCAGGACAGTGAGCCTAAACACTGGTTCTACCAAAGACAGTTAAAGAAGAATAGAGTTAATGTTTGGATTGACCGAGTCAAAGTCCAGACCTTAATCCTGTGGAGATATTAGACCTGATGTTAGCGGCTCATGTGAGGAAACCAACCAACATCCCAGAGCTGGAGCTGTTCTGTTCGGAGCAACTGGATGAAACTCCTCCGAGCTGATGTTCAGGATCAACAGTTAGAGACTCACAGCAGATACTGACAGTACAGCTCCACCCACTCTCACCCTCTAGTATATAATATATATAGTCTTGTTTGCTTAATTAGGTTCTCTTTATCTTCTCCTAGGACTTGTTCACAAACTTTCAAGCACCACTGTACATACATTTGTGGTTGTGACATCACAAAAGCAGGCTGTATTAGGAGTTTAGCTTTCTTTTATGGACTGCATGGACAGAGAAGTGAATAATACATTTTCAAAACTGTACCTGTCACCCGAACTGTGACGTTAACCCGGGTCTGGACCTGGTGCTTCATCTGAAAGCTTGAGAAGGTGCAGGTGTAGACCCCAGTGTGGCTCAAGCTGTCAGGGCTGAGTAGAGTGAGGGAACCGTTCCCCATATGGGCCTGTTCCACGTCCACATCAGCTCTGTTCTCCCAGGGGTTAGAGATCTTCCGGGTCCGACTGTCAAAAGTGAAGATGATGACGGGGTCGTTGGTTCTGATGAAGGTCCAGCTGAGGGTGAAGTTGTGGCGAGGCTGCGGTACCAGGCAGGGGATGAGCAGTGCGGACCCCTCTTCCCCGAACAACTCATCTGAGAAACAGGAATTCAAGGAAAAGTTCCGGTATACTCTGTTGTACACATGGGGTCACCACTGGGTGCCTAAGGCAACTCTGGGGGGTCTTAAGTCCATAAGCCCATATGACCCTCAAACATTAGCTGTGTCTAACATCGCTTGCTTAGACAGGACAAACTAAACTGGACCCAGTGGTAACTGCTGGACCGGTAAAGCAGGTCCAGATTTGATCTACTTCTGTTCTAATGATACACGGCTGAGTCACATTATTATGACCTACATTGTTTGGGAGGGAACTGTATTTATTTTACTATCTCAACAAACATTTGAGATGTTTAGAAGCTGGATAAAAGTTGCTCTTTTAGCTTATACTGGTTTCTGTCCACTGGTTCATGATCTACCTTGTCGTTTGACTGATGCTGTCCACACCTGGCTCCCATCAGCGGAGACCACAGAGCAGAAGTAGGCGTGCTGAGAGACGTTACCCAAGACGCTCACGGTGCTCTCGATGGTGTACAGGCCTTTGGAGTCGGCTGTGTTACGGGTGTAGTTGTGGAGGCTGCTTGGGTCGGTGGGTGGTTCAGTGGACCAGACCAGGTGAGGTGCTGGGTAGATGTTCTGGGCCAGACAGGTGACCTTTTCTTCAGTCAGCTCAATCTTCACCAGCTGGATCAGAGCTGGAACGAGGAAAGAGTTGGCCTGATATCAGAGATGATCACTTGCAGGCTTGACTCTCCACAACTGTAGCCCAAAATTATAATTGAGGCCTTAAATAAATTTATAACCTAACTAGGGTCTAAAGTCATAATCCAACAAGGGCCCAAAGTTATAACCCAACTGGGGCCCAAAGTTATAACCCAACAGGGGCCCAAAGTTAGAACCCAACTGGGGCCTAATTTATAATCCAACAAGGGTCTAAAATTATAAGCCAACAAGGGCCCAAAGTTAGAACCCAATTGAGGTCCATGTATTACCAATCAAAAAGCCACTACAAGCCAATATAACACCATACAGCCCAGATAAACACATATGGGGCAACTGTAGTTTAGCTTACAAAGGCATCTTAACTGGGCCCCACAACTGTAGTCCAAAGTTATAACTGGGGCCTAAAATTATGAATCAATTGGAGCGCAAAGTTAGAACCCAACTGGGCTTATTTTTTAAATTTACAGCAGCTTCCAAAACATTGGGTGTATAATCAAAGCTGTGTCTGCGAACTGACCTTTCACTCCTAGATTCACAAAAGTCTCCTGGTTGCCTTTCCTGGTGCTGGTGTAGCATTTGTAGCGCCCTCGGTCCTGAACCTTCACCTTGCGTAACACCAGAGAGGCGTTACCCTGAGAGATCTGAGCGTTAAACAGGCAGGTCCGTCCGCTGAAGTGCTTGTTCTGGAGGCCGAACTGGTCTTTGTTGTAGTAGTAGCTGTGCACAGGTATCTGCTGCTTGTACCAGTGGATCACGACAGCACTGGTGGGCCTGAAACTGCAGGGCAGGATACAGTCCTCATGGAACAGGCAGGTCACCTGAGCATCTACAGAAACACAGAACCGCGTATTATCTCATGAACCGCAAGACGTGTAGTCGTATATGCCTGGCCTGTGTGTCTCGCATGCGTCTCCAGGGACCACCTGTGATCTTACTCTGTAACAGTAGGAGAGATACCTCACACATGAATACATCATATCAACACACACGGAGAGAAGCTACACAGAGCGGAGGACGCAGCCGGCCTTTGATGAGTCGGGTTCAGTGTTAATCATATGTGTTCTTCACCGTCTCTGGTGTGTCTGAACAGACTGGACTCCAGGGAGCGCTTATGACAACAAATGTGAACTACATCAGCCGTTGACATTTGTTATGGCATAAAAAAAGAATCATTTATGACTCGTACATTCATTTAGATCATATAGATAATCAACACAAATTATAAACAAGCGGCGCAGACAAAGACAGAAGCTCTACAAAGCTGGTGATCTGATCTCTGCTGTTGGTGATGCGTTCACATTACAGTGATTACGCAGCAACCAATAAAAAAAATATAAAAGGAAGTTTTTATAGAGTAAGAGTAAGTAGTACTTTTACATTTTATTATTAAATATTAATCAGTATTAATAGAGTAAGTAGTACTTTTACACTTTATTATTAAATATTAATCAGTATTAATAGAGTAAGTAGTGCTTTTACACTTTATTATTAAATATTAATCAGTATTAATAGAGTAAGTAGTACTTTTACACTTTATTATTAAATATTAATCAGTATTAATAGAGTAAGTAGTACTTTTACACTTTATTATTAAATATTAATCAGTATTAATAGAGTAAGTAGTACTTTTACACTTTATTATTAAATATTAAACAGTATTAATAGAGTAAGTAGTGCTTTTACACTTTATTATTAAATATTAATCAGTATTAATAGAGTAAGTAGAGCTTTTACACTTTATCATTAAATATTAATCAGTGTTAATAGAGTAAGTAGAGCTTTTACACTTTATCATTAAATATTAATCAGTGTTAATAGATTAAGTAGAGCTTTTACACTTTATTATTAAATATTAAACAGTATTAATAGAGTAAGTAGTGCTTTTACACTTTATCATTAAATATTAAACAGTGTTAATAGAGTAAGTAGTGCTTTTACACTTTATTATTAAATATTAATCAGTATTAATAGAGTAAGTAGTGCTTTTACACTTTATTATTAAATATTAATCAGTTTTAATAGAGTAAGTAGAGCTTTTACACTTTATCATTAAATATTAATCAGTGTTAATAGATTAAGTAGAGCTTTTACACTTTATTATTTAATATTAATCAGTATTAATAGAGTAAGTAGAGCTTTTACACTTTATCATTAAATATTAATCAGTATTAATAGAGTAAGTAGTGCTTTTACACTTTATTATTAAATATTAATCAGTGTTAATAGAGTAAGTAGAGCTTTTACACTTTATTATTAAATATTAAACAGTGTTAATAGAGTAAGTAGAGCTTTTACACTTTATTATTAAATATTAAACAGTATTAATAGAGTAAGTAGAGCTTTTACACTTTATTATTAAATATTAATCAGTATTAATAGAGTAAGTAGAGCTTTTACACTTTATTATTAAATATTAATCAGTATTAATAGAGTAAGTAGAGCTTTTACACTTTATTATTAAATATTAATCAGTATTAATAGAGTAAGTAGAGCTTTTACACTTTATTATTAAATATTAATCAGTATTAATAGAGTAAGTAGAGCTTTTACACTTTATTATTAAATATTAATCAGTATTAATAGAGTAAGTAGAGCTTTTATACTTTATTATTAAATATTAATCAGTATTTATAGAGTAAGTAGAGCTTTTACACTTTATTATTAAATATTAATCAGTATTAATAGAGTAAGTAGTGCTTTTACACTTTATTATTAAATATTAATCAGTATTAATAGAGTAAGTAGAGCTTTTATACTTTATTATTAAATATTAATCAGTATTTATAGAGTAAGTAGAGCTTTTACACTTTATTATTAAATATTAATCAGTATTAATAGAGTAAGTAGAGCTTTTACACTTTATTATTAAATATTAATCAGTATTAATAGAGTAAGTAGTGTTTTTCATACGTCAGTGTGTTTATTAACTCTTTCCAAGCTTCTCCTAAACAACCCAGTATTATTATCAGTTCTGATCTAATACCTGCTTTGACTGCTCAGTACTTCATTATGCTGGAATTAGGAACTTCAGCTCTGTTGCAAAACAATGTTCATATACATTCATAATTGTTTTCATGTAGTAGTTTTCTGTGAGGGAGCTTTAGAGAGACGTCTGGTTACCATCATGATCACTGTGAACAATGCTAGGATCTCTAGAATGGAGCACTTCACATAAAACCACTGGGAATGACTTTCTTTACGTCTTAAATTCTGCATGATTTTTGGAAAATTCTGGAAAAACAACTAAAGAAAATATAGCAACTATAATTATCATAGCATTACTACTACTGCTAGTACTACACTCCCTTCTTCTGATCCCTCCCAGTTCCCTCACTTCTCCACAACGCCTGAGAATGTTTCCCATATTGTTCACATTCATCAGTTTTTGATGGGATCTTTTCAAAAGCAGGAACAGAAGTCACGACTGTCAACCGCTCTGATGAAAGTCCACTGTTTGGTCAATGCACAGTTTATACCGCAATGATGTTCTTTCCTAATTGTCATAAAAGTCTTCTGGGAATACGTTCGGGAAGCAAAGAAGTTGGGAACAAGCCTCACAAGAGCAGAGCATATAAGAGAATTGATGCACTAACTGGGGATGGACTGTTTACATGTTTGTGTTTAATCAGCATACGTTTACACGTCCATAGCAAAAGATTTAAGCTCCCTCACAAACAGATATAACACCAAACAGTTCTGAACGTGCTGCCTGATGCTGGAGACGGTGTTTTACAACAGTTCTGAGATAAACCTTCAACCAAAAATGAAATATTTAACATATTCCTAGTTATTTTATAGTCATTTTTTAATGAGGGAGCTTTTAGAGAGAATTAAACACTTCAGACGTCTGGTTACCATCATAACCACTGTGACTCAGGATCTCTCGAATGGAGCACTTAACATGAACCCACTGGACGTGACTTTCTTTACGTCTTCACAGTGAAATTCTGCATAATGTTTGGAAAATTCTGGAATAATAGTTGAAGTAATGTATCAACTCAAGCTATCGTAGCTCATCTGCAGGCCTGCTGAGCTCAAGGTGTGCAGCAGCTCGTGTCCTTAGCTTAACCGCTCAAGCCTGACGGCCGGTAGAGTCCCCTCCGGACTGGACGAGGATAAATGAGTAACAGGGTGGGATTGTGTCCTCACACTCAGAGCATTAATCTGAGACTAATGAAGTTTCCTACAACACCTGCTCCACTGAGCCGTGACTCCAACTCAGCAAAGGTCTGGAGCCGTGAAGCTCACGCTGAAGGAAAGATGGAACTTCTTACACGTTACGAATCACGACCACTCATTCTGTTCATGGACGAACTGGTCATCCTCACACTGGGGTCCAGGAACCAGAGTTACCAGAACCTGTTCCCTGTTACTCCTGTATTATTGTACACTGAAGATTAAGACTCTTACCTTTCGGGGGGTGCATTATAGACGAGCAGGTCCTCAGGAAGATCAGCAGCAGAGCAGCAGGTGTCTTTGCAAGCATCATGGCCGCGAGACCTCTGTTACTCAGACATCGACCCTCGTCCAGTCCTCCTCTCCCTCCTTCTGCTTCTCTTCGTCTTTCTATTATAAATATTTATAGTAATATATTCTATTAAGATTTTCGTTCTATTATATATTCTATTGTTCTTCTCTCTCTCTCTGTCTCTCTGTGTTATGTTCTTCCTCCGAGTCTCTCTCTCGTTGTCCTCCTGGTCAGTGTACGTGAGAAAGACAGAGAGAAAGTGAGAGAGAGAGAGAGAGAGAGGGAGAGAGAGAGAGAGAGAGACCCTTGTGGACACATCAATTAAGTCTGTAAAACTTTAACCTGGCTGTGCATGAGTGGACATAAGGAGCGTAGGCCTCCGTCCAGGCCGTGTAACCGAGCCCATAAAGAAAAGCTATTACTGGCTGGACGAGAGCATGTGTGGTTATATGTTTTGTACTGGTGTGTTTGTGTGCTTGTTCCGTCTGTAATGATTGTACCCGGACTCTAAAGTGGACACGCGGAAAGCTGGTTGGAAAACATTCCAAACTGCATGAAAGGAATATTCCGAAACTGGAATTACCCCAAAGTGCAAGAAAGTAAAGCCCTCGGTTCATAAGAGCCTCACCAGTGTTCAGAACACATCATCAGAAATGAACTATTTATCTATCTATAGATTATATATATATATATATATATATATATTATCGCTGTCTATATATTGACAGCTTTTCTGCATATCCTGTGAAAGTTTCATGATGAATGGACCAATAGAAATGCTCCAAAATCACTTCAAATATATAAATATATACAATGCCTTATAACATCTGTTCATAAGATTGAATACAGTCATATGATAGTGTTATAACAGATAATTACAAGAGTGAAACACTCACTCTCTCACGCTCTGTCTCTCTGTCGTTTTCTCTCTCACACACACACACTTTCTGTCTCTCTCACTGTCTCTCTATTCTGTCCCTGTCTCTCTCTCTCACACACTTTGTCTCTCTCTGTCTCTCTGTCTTTGTCTCTATTCCTTTCCTTGTCTCTCTCTCTGTCTCTGTCTTTCTATCACTGTCTGTGTCTCTATTCTGTCTCTGCCTCTCTGTCTCTCTCTCACTCTCTCACTTATATCTCTCTATCTCTGTCTCTCTCTGTCTTTCTCTCTCACTTTCTCTCTATCTCTCTGTCTGTGTCTCTGTCTCGCTTTCTGTCTCTCTCTCTTTGTCTTTCTCTGTCTCTCTCTTTTTCACGCTCTCTGTCTCTCTCACTCTCTTTCTCTCTCTGTTTCTCTCTCACTCTCTCTCTCTCTCTCTTTTTCACGCTCTCTCTCTCTCTCTCTCTCTCTCTCTCTCTCTCTCTCTCTCTCTGTCTCTCTCTCTCTCTCTGTCTCTCTCTCTCTCTGTCTCTCCTGAAATCATTTGTTTAGCATTCTTGGGGAGAAATGTACACTGTTGATGACATGTTTAGACACTAGGTGGCGTTGCACTGCCATTACTGAGATTAGGTTCTGCAACTGAACTGATGTACACAGATTGTTTGATTTCGTTAGCCATAGGAAGCGGACAGCAGCTGGAGTTTAGATACTGTAACCTGCAATTAGATGACAATTAGACGGAAGATCATCAACTTCAGAACCTGCTACACAGAACCTGAGCGACCAGGACTCCTCAGCACACTGACTTAGACTATTAAACATGTTTATGTAACTGATAGTTTTTACAGTTTTAACAGTTTTAACTGTTAAAATACTCCACCTAGCTTTTACCTGGGGATCTGATTATCAGCATGCAGTTAATGAGGTAGAACATTTTATTGGATCTTATTAATGAGCCAAGCTAAACGATCTGACTCAATGAAACGAGTCCCGTCGTTACTGTGAGCCTGTGTTCATGTTGATCTGTACAGTCTTGTTAGAGTAGCTTCAGATTTGGTAGGATAACAATGATGATGATGATGATGATGATGATGATGATGATGATGATGACTGCTCTGCTGTGTTTAGGGACTAAAGCTGCTCTGGTGTCGTGATTGGGCACCAGAACAGAACTCTGTTACACCTCTAAGCTCAGTGAAATCTCTGTCTCAGCAGCCGAGCTCAGACCTGCACAGAGATCTTCATTCTTCTTCTTCATGTTCTTAGTGAGCTCGTTCTCCCACCTTTGGCCAACATTACTCACTAGAGGTCACGACCTGAATTTCAGTTAAACTGCTTTTGAACAAACGCCCCGTCCAAACGGAGGCACTGACTTGTGCGATCACGTACTTGTGTTATCTGCCTGAGGCCACACTGAGGCGCCCCTGCAGCACCATTACAGTCAGGAGTAAATTAACCCACAGCTGAGGAGAGAAAATTCACTAGACCTACATAAGCTGAATTACAAACCCAGTAAAACAAACTTAACAACATCAATAAACATCTAGAGCAGAGTCAGTGATTACAGCACAAAAATATATAACTTTAAGTTTATTGTCTTCCAATAGCGCTGTTAATCAATACCCACGTTAATCAATACCCCTGTTCTTTAACCCCACCCCCCTTTCTAAAGCTAAGGGTCTCCTTCTTTGCTGTTCAGTGGTTTGCTCTCTGCTGGTAACTCGTCAGCTGGTTTGTCTGTAAGAGAGACAGTGAAAACACTGGTCAGTGTTTGTGAATTACTCACACTTATTATTCACACTGGTAGTGAAAATGGTTAAAAATGATTAATGATTGAAGCCAAATCAAAGCTTATTTGTCACGTACACAGTTATATATGATCCAACAAGCAGTGACACGCTTTAACAACCGTAGCTCACATAATAACAACATCATGTAAAGCATAAAGATGGAATATCAAAAAAATATTAAGACATTTCTCATGTTGAGAAGTTCGAGCAGCAGATTGACACTGAAACTCTGCATTTACTTTAATTAACTGTTTGAATTATTATTTAATATTTTGGTTAATCAGTCTTTTTACCTTTTACTTTAAAGCTGTCGTACATACTAAAGCAACTTGCATGCTAATAGTGCCCCCTCCTGGAGAAACCTTATTTTAAAGCTATGTCTGTATAAAAATGTGGGTTTTTGGTTCTTATATGTAAAAATAAAAATAAAAAATAAATAAATAAATAAATAAATAATCCCAGCGCCATTGGGCGAAGGCAGGGTACACCATGGACAGGTCACCAGTCCATCGTAGACCAACACACACTCAAACCTACGGTCAGTTTAGAGTTAGGATCCTAACATATATGAGTTTGGACTGTGGGAGGAAACTGGAGAACCCACTCAAACACAGGGAGAGATTATAAAACAGAATACAATAAGAAGCTAATATTCTGGTTCAAGAGGAAGTGGTGTTGAGTTCAGGGTGTTTTCTTGCGGTCTGACCAATCAGCACTGGAATAGACTAGATAGATAAATAAATAGATAGCAAACACCACCCACCCCCAACCCTCCTAAACCCAAAAGCATAAGTGGTTTAGAGAGTGAATAAATGAATTATGAGTGCTCAGTTCTCTCTTAGTATGATAATCAGCAGCAGTAGCTTATGTTGTGTTTTACTGAATAGCATAAATAAAATAATTCATATGAAAAGAATCTTCTGTTTAATTGAGAATCGTTTGTTTTGCATTTCAGTGAATCACTAATTACTCATCAAGTTCTCACTTTACTACAAATGTTACTCTGGGCTTCATCTCACTGGACACTGTAAGGTCCACCCACCCTGTCGACCCACTATACAGGTGTATAATTACAGATCACGCATCAGCCGTCATGCACAATTTGTCAGCCCCCCCAGCCCCCCTCAGCCCCTCTTAGCCTCGTTCCTCACTGGTCAGTTACTGACCACAAGACTGCTGCTGACCAGACATTACTGGCTATATTGAGAGCCACCCAGATAATTCCCATCCAGGAGCAGCTCCAGGGTCAGAAAGTGAGCGCTGATGAAGGGCTAGAGGTGAGTCTCTAATCGTGCACCAGGTGTTTCTGACCCAGCAGCCGCTGAAGTTCAGGTGGGCAGGTGAGATCAGCGGGCAGCCGTGCGGCTCTGTTACCTTTCTGCACAGCCTGCATCTCCGTGTCCTCCCTGGGGTTTTTTGGTGGTCCTGCAGAGACAAATCCCACCTTATGAGCTTTCAGGCCATCATATTGATTCACAAATAATACTCACTCCTACTGACCACCAGTGTTCACCCCCAGATCACCCTTACACACTACAATACTCACTCCTACTGACCACCAGTGTTCACCCCCAGATCACCCTTACACACTACAATACTCACTCCTACTGACCACCAGCACCATCAGCTCAGCTTCTCCTTCACCAGTTCTCCTGTTTCCACCTTAAATGGAGGTGCAGGTACGTTCTGGCTCCTGCTGCACTGTTTAAGGTGGAACAGGAAAACTGGTGAACGAGCTGCTTCACCCTCGTGTGCTCGGTAGGAGTGAGTATTGTAGAGTGAACAGTTGGTCTGTGGGTGATGTGAACTGTTTGCAAAAAACCTATTAATGCCATCTCACACTCCACATGTATTTATAGACTGATCATCCACTTGCAGCGCCATCTGTAGGAGCCTGCTTTCATCACTTTGGTCTGGATCTCATACAGAATGTGGCTTATAAAATAATCAGTATTTATACAAACAAGAATATTTAATATAACGACAATATATCATTACCAATATACATTATTCAGAGTTAAGTTAGAGTGTATACATACACATACATATTTTGAGAAACAGATCAGATTAATAAATATCATTTACCTATATATTTTCTGTACAGGTAGAAAAGCACACCGAAGACAGCCAGCACAGCCAACACCACCGCGATCACCCACAGCTTAGACTTACTCGTTTCTATACAGTGATGGAAACAACAGATATACATACAGGAGCATAAATAATATACAGGCTGAGTCAAAAGTACAGGACACCCTTTTATTTCAGAACTGAAAGGGAAAATGACGTAACTGAATACCCCAGCAAGTAACGGGTGAGGGGGTCTATCTTTTAGGCTTGAAAGCCGCCATAATTAATGTAATCAGATTTGTAATATCTCTTGTGGTTCAAACGTTACCAACACAGAAAGTTACAACAACAACCACCTGGAACACCATGTTCAGTCCCTGGTGCTGAACTGGACCTTCAGAACTGTGATGAGCACCAGAGACAGATACGTCATTTTCCCTTTCTGAAATAAAAGGGTGTCCTGAGACTTTTGACTTACTCTGTACATACTGTATGCAAAGATGTAGTGGCATATACTCTACATATACTCTACATATACTCTACATATACTCTACATATACTCTACATATACTCTCCATATACTCTACATATACTCTCCATATACTCTCCATATACTCTACAAGTACTCTACATATACTCTGCATATACTCTACATATACTCTACATATACTCTCCATATACTCTACATATACTCTACATATACTCTACATATACTCTCCATATACTCTACAAGTACTCTACATATACTCTACATATACTCTCCATATACTCTCCATATACTCTACAAGTACTCTACATATACTCTGCATATACTCTGCATATACTCTACATATACTCTCCATATACTCTACATATACTCTACATATACTCTACATATACTCTCCATATACTCTGCATATACTCTACATATACTCTCCATATACTCTCCATATACTCTACAAGTACTCTACATATACTCTACATATACTCTACATATACTCTCCATATACTCTACAAGTACTCTACATATACTCTACATATACTCTACATATACTCTCCATATACTCTACAAGTACTCTACAAGTACTCTACATATACTCTGCATATACTCTACATATACTCTCCATATACTCTACAAGTACTCTACATATACTCTGCATATACTCTGCATATTCTCTACATATACTCTACATATACTCTACATATACTCTACATATACTCTACAAGTACTCTACATATACTCTGCATATACTCTACATATACTCTCCATATACTCTCCATATACTCTACAAGTACTCTACATATACTCTACATATACTCTGCATATTCTCTACATATACTCTACATATACTCTACATATACTCTACAAGTACTCTACATATACTCTGCATATACTCTACATATACTCTCCATATACTCTACAAGTACTCTACATATACTCTACATATACTCTGCATATTCTCTACATATACTCTACATATACTCTACATATACTCTACATATACTCTACAAGTACTCTACATATACTCTGCATATACTCTACAAGTACTCTACATATACTCTACATATACTCTACATATACTCTACATATACTCTACATATACTCTACAAGTACTCTACATATACTCTCCATATACTCTCCATATACTCTACATATACTCTACATATACTCTACGTATACTCTGCGTATACTCTACGTATACTCTGCGTATACTCTGCGTATACTCTACCTATACTCTGCATATACTCTACATACACTCTACATATACTCTCCATATACTCTGCATATACTCTACATATACTCTACATATTCTCTGCATATACTCTACATATACTCTCCATATACTCAACATATACTCTACATATACTCTACATATACTCTACATATTCTCTGCATATACTGTACATATACTCTAGATATTCTCTGAATATACTCTGCATATACTCTACATATTCTCTGCATATACTCATCATATACTCTGCATATACTCTGCATATACTCTGCATATACTCTACATATACTCTCCATATACTCTACAAGTACTCTACATATACTCTACATATACTCTACATATACTCTACATATACTCTGCATATACTCTACATATACTCTACATATACTCTCCATATACTCTACAAGTACTCTACATATACTCTACATATACTCTACATATACTCTGCATATACTCTGCATATACTCTACATATACTCTGCATATACTCTACATATTCTCTGCATATACTCTACAAGTACTCTACATATACTCTACATATACTCTCCATATACTCTACATATACTCTACATATACTCTACAAGTACTCTACATATACTCTGCATATACTCTACATATACTCTACATATACTCTACATATACTCTACATATACTCTGCATATACTCTACATATTCTCTACATATACTCAACATATACTCTGCATATACTCTGCATATACTCTACATATACTCTACATATACTCTACATATACTCTGCATATACTCTACATATTCTCTACATATACTCAACATATACTCTGCATATACTCTGCATATACTCTACATATACTCTGCATATACTCTGCATATACTCTACATATACTCTACATATACTCTGCATATACTCTACATATACTCTACATATACTCTACAAGTACTCTACATATACTCTACATATACTCTACATATACTCTCCATATACTCTCCATATACTCTACAAGTACTCTACATATACTCTGCATATACTCTGCATATTCTCTACATATACTCTACATATACTCTACATATACTCTGCATATACTCTACATATACTCTACATATACTCAACATATACTCTGCATATACTCTACATATACTCTGCATATTCTCTGCATATACTCAACATATACTCTGCATATACTCTGCATATACTCTAAATATACTCTACATATACTCTACATATACTCTGCATATACTCTGCATATACTCTACATATACTCTACATATACTCTGCATATACTCTACATATACTCTCCATATACTCTACATATACTCAACATATACTCTGCATATACTCTGCATATACTCTACATATACTCTACATATACTCTACATATACTCTGCGTATACTCTCCATATACTCTACATATACTCTACATATACTCTGCATATACTCTCCATAT
>CM038720.1:42709515-42734515 GCA_021613375.1 Megaleporinus macrocephalus | reverse complement strand
AGTATCAGCGTCTCCTGCTGGAACCACTGAATATCAACCTCATCATCAGACGGAGTGAAGGAACAGGGCAAGATGCAGTCTGTAGAGTAGATGCAGGTGACGTGAACATCTGAGGAAGATCAAAGAACAGGTTAGTATTTAGTATTGGGTAATTAATCATTCATAATCAGTTACGAGTCACTGTTTTTCACAGTCTTAGGTGACGTCACCACTTCAGACGTTATAGTATTAGATATCTGATTGGACGAGCGAGTCGGAGAATCCACAGTTAAATAAATAATTCGGATCATTCAGTTCTTTATTCTAAACTCAAATATCTGCACTGCTACACCATAAAAAACAAACCACTCAGCAGGTTTTCATCAGTTAGTCATTTAGTTAGTCATTTAGTTAGTAAGTTAGTTAATTCGTTAATAAGTTAGTCATTCAGTTAATTAGTCAGCTAGTTAGTTAGTTATTTAGTTAGTCATTTAGTTAGTTAGTCAGTCATTTAGTCAGTCAGTCAGTAAATCAGTCCGTCAGTCAGTCAGTCAGTCATTTAGTTAGTCATTTAGTTAGTTAGTTAATTAGTTAATCAGTCAGTTAGTCAGTTAATTAGTCAGCTAGTTAGTTAGTTTTGTCAATGTCAGTCAGCCAGTCAGTTAGTTAGTCAGGTAGTTAGTTAGTCAGTTGGTCAGTTAATCAGTTAATTAGTTAGTCAGCCAGTGAGTCAGCTAGAGGGGCAGTCATTAAGTCAGGCAGTTAGTTAGTTAGTTAGTTAGTTAGTTAGTTAGTTAGTTTTGTCAATCAGTTAGTTAGTTAGTTTATTAGTTAGTTAGTTAGTTAGTTGTTGGTTCACTAGTGTGAACACTGATGTGTGTGTGTTAGTTTATTAGTGTGAACACTGATGTGTGTGTTGGTTCACTAGTGTGAACACTGATGTGTGTGTTGGTTCAGTAGTGTGAACACTGATGTGTGTGTGTTAGTTCACTAGTGTGAACACTAATGTGTGTTAGTTCACTAGTGTGAACACTGATTTGTGTGTTGGTTCACTAGTGTGAACACTGATGTGTGTTAGTTTATTAGTGTGAACACTGATGTGTGTGTTGGTTCACTAGTGTGAACACTGATGTGTGTTAGTTCACTAGTGTGAACACTGATGTGTGTGTTAGTTTACTAGTGTGAATGCTGATGTGTGTGTTGGTTCACTAGTGTGAACACTGATGTGTGTGTTGGTTCACTAGTGTAATGATTGGACCAATAGAAATGCTCCACAACAGCTTGGAAATAGTTCTGGTTCCATTGACTTCTTGAGATTTTGGTCTGGTTTGGAGGTTCTTGTTTATCTTTGGACAGTGATATAAACATTTCCTCTCAGATTTAATAATGATATTAAAGTAAAGTGTATTAAAGCAGGACTGACTGACATCATCACACACTCTGTAAGCTGGACAGGTTTGGGAGTGATTTAAAACAGATCTTGTAAGACTTAAAAAAAAAAACTATGTACCTGTAGATTTCCTGAATGTGGACCTTTTAAAGTTATTTAAAAATAAAGGTCATATTTAGGCAGCACCGCGTCCAGCACTCGCCTCAAAGTCTCCAGACACGCCCTCTGATAAGAAGTCAGTGACTTTCAAGTGCACTTATTTCCAGCACAGGTGTTCAGCTGAACTTCTAAAGCAAGTCCACTGGCAAGTCTCTTCATATCCCTTCATATGCAAACATCTGAACACTCCTAGTCAAACTACATGCGCTGTTGATTTTCTAGGTAAAAGTGAGTTTACACACCCTCTACAGCGCGCACACTTATAGACTGGGGGAGGAAACAGGAGCACCTGGAGGAAACCCAACACTCTCAGAGGCAGCTGTTAGGTGGTGTACCTCGTGGTGAGAGATCTGCTGGACATGCTGCCTCTACGACTCACTGGAAGATGTTCTGTCCAGTTACAGACCCGAGAGGCGCATCATCATCAGAGACAAACAGGTCATTTCCACAAACTGACCACCATCTAGTCTGTTCTGACCGAGCTGTTTGGAGGAGGTGGGATCAGTGGTTACATGAGGACATGCACACACGGTGACTCTGGAACAGCCACATATTAAGATATATATGTATATGTATAGAATTGTCCCAGTGAGATTATTCTCTGTAGCATTAAAGTGAATCTGTTCTGTTGTGTATGTGACAGATTACTGTCAGAATGTTCTGTGAGCTCTTTGAAATAAAACTGAATGTACTTGTGAAAGATCATGACTTCCTGTCTCCAGTCAGTGAGTTTTGGTGACAGTCCAGTCTCCTTCCTCACTAGGCAACCAGGACCTTAACCTCAACCACAGAGCTGTAACCATGTTTCTCCACGAACTCTCTGAACTCACATCTGTGTGAGGTGTGTTTTGGGAGGTGAAGATGGGGCTCAGCAGACCCTTAGACAATTCACAAACCCTTATATATATATATTTACAGACACCTTAATGTAAGCTCCTTAAAGTGCTCTTCATTTATTGATGCATTTTAATTATTTACACTCACAATAAAACAAACAAAAGATTAAAAGATAACAATTAATCAATCAGGCAGAACTAAGCTATCCATAAACATATCATCACTCTGAAAAAAAACTCTCTCTCTCTCTCCTTCTCTCTCTCTCTCTCCCTCTCTCTCTCCCCCTCTCTCTCACTCTCTTTCTCTCTCTCTCTCCTTCTCTCTTTCTCTCTCCTTCTCTCTCTCTCTCTCCCCCTCGCTCTCGCTCTCTCGCTCTCCCTCTCTCCTCTTTCTCTCTCTCTCTCTCTCTCTCTCTCTCTCCCTCTCTCTTACTCTCCTTCTCTCTCTCTCTCCTTCTCTCTTTCTCTCTCCTTCTCTCTCTCTCTCTCCCCCTCGCTCTCGCTCTCTCGCTCTCCCTCTCTCCTCTTTCTCTCTCTCTCTCCCCTTCTCTCTCTCTCGCTCTATCTCTCTCTCTCTAAACCACTAGGGTGTGAAATGTTAGCTTCTTAAAGGGCTGTTAGTGTAAATGTCTCTAAATGATCTGTGAGCTGTAAATGACTCTCTGAGTCTCTGAGTTTCACAGCATGTCGGTTATTCTTATTTAATCATCGGCGTCGGGTTACTTGTCGATCAGGTCCTGATGTTGGATTAGAGAATGAAATGAGCCTGAATCAGATCTGCGTCTTTGAGAACCAGTGCTGCTGAATTTGATCCCATCGCTCTGTGAGACACTTTTTTTGGCTCGTGGTTTTGTTACTAAGTATTCAAACTGATCATAAGAAACAGTACTGTACAGTAATGTAACATACTAACAGTATTTATTATATATTTACCCTACTGGGGACTGATAAACTCTTAGCTCCACTGCGCTAGTGTCTCTGGTTCTGCTGCAGGAATGCTCACCAAATTTCAAGCAAGCAAAACAAGAGAAAAGACAGATCTGGTTTCAATCAGACACTAATCAAACACGGGAGACCTTCCAAACACAGCCATAAACAATACTGTCACCAGAAAGAGAGAAAACCAGCCAAGCCCTGTCCTCCTGAAGCCAGACCAAAACCAGACCAGATATCTTGTTAGGCCCCATTGGGCCAGGACCAGGTCACGACACTTCACACCAGACCTGTCCCAGCCACCGTGTCTATGTGGCCCCTTATGGCTGTAATCTGGACTGTATGGGTTTTACATGGGCTTGTACTGACTTTTTGATTGGTGATACATGGACCTCAACTGGGTTATAACTCTGGACCCCAGTTGGGTTATAACTTTGGACCCAGTTGGATCAGTTTGTGAGCCCCATTTGAGTTACAGTTGTCAGGCTACAAGTGTGGGCACCAGGTGGGTTACCATTGTGGAGCCCAGCAGGGTTACAGTTAATTCTGTTATTGTTCACACGGGCCCCATGTAGCCCAGATTGGCCCCTTTAGTGGCCCACATGGGCAAAAACACACACACAGGACCCATATTACTCCAATGGATAAATCAAATTCCTAAATAGGAATCAACTCGCAGCCCATCTTAAACCCATGTGGGGCCGACATGAACATGCTGGCTGGGTTGAAACTAAACATGTCTTATCCAATCAGGTCCAAGAGAAATGAGGAGAAACTGGGTTCATATGTTGTCCAGCAGTTTTAAGAAGACGTGAAAGAGACGGTCAGCCCTAAAGGAGAGCTCCACTGTGTGCTTGTTCAAAACAGATGCAAAGCAGTTCTCCAGTTCCAGAGGGTCAGCATGACCAGGCGTCTGATTGGCTACAGCTCTCAAAACAGGGAAACATTTGATTGACAGTGTTACATCTTTCTGATGACTGTAAGCCACACGTGTGCAGTGAGGGCCAGAAATTAGCTTCTAAACGTCTTCATGGTGAACGCTTGTGCCCGTTAGCGGTGCGGCATTCCGGCACAGAGACACGAAAAAGAGCTCAGCGTGTCATTCGCTAAAGACTGCCTTCAGAGAGAGCTAGCAGATTGAGTCATACGTCTGTGGCTGCTGCAAATCACAGAGGTGATGCGTTCAGTCCTCAAAATCAAAGCGGGGATGTGTTCTGTGAGCCAGCGGGCATGCCCACATATCCTGCCAACATTTAATTCTGACACGCCCAGATTACTGTCCACCCTCTCACACGGCCTCGCTGGTACATCACCAACACCGGCTACATCCTACATTCATGTTTCATACAATGTGGGTTGAGTTTCAGAAGCTGATTTAAAACTAGACTACCCTCAAAAGTTTGGAGACACCTACCTGAATCTATATGTTTATAGTTATAAAGGTGTTTAGATGTGAATGTGTTGAGAGACGAGTGTAAACAGTGAAGTTGGAGCCCATGTACACAAATATTACTAAAACAAACATTTGAGTGTATTTAAATGTAAAAATGAGAATGTATATTTTTATAAGAGCTATAAAACCACCAAACCTGTTTATCAGAACAAGATCTCAGCATCTACACTATCTTCTTCAGTCCTGTTAGAGAAGCAGCTCATGTGGCTCCTCATGAAGCTGCTGGTCAGAATGTTCAAAGTATGTAAACCTGCATCAGAGCAAAAGAGCTCATTTCTAAAAGACCCTCTAAACATTCTTTAAACACAACCAGATGTTTAATTCTGCTCCAGGAATAATTCCATACAGACTATTCTATAGTTCTGATCTCCTCACACTTATTCACTAATATTATTACTATTAATATAGTACACATACGAACACACTTATTCACTAATATTAGTACTATTAATATAGTACACATACAAACACACTTATTCACTAATATTAGTACTATTAATATAGTACACATACAAACACACTTATTCACTAATATTATTACTATTAATATAGTACACATACAAACACACTTATTCACTAATATTAATACTATTAATACAGAATACATACAAACACACTTATTCACTAATATTAGTACTATTAATATAGTACACATAAGAACACACTTATTCACTAATATTAGTACTAATAATATAGTACACATAAGAAGAACCTGGGCAGGTGTGTCCAAACTTTTGACTGATAGTGTCTTCACTCCTTAAACTTTCAACACAACGAACTTCAAACATCCTCCTGCATCTCTGGGTTAATCTGGGCCTTTAGTTCAGCTCAGTATATTTGAACATTCTTTAAGGGTTTTAAAGGTGCAGTGTGCAAGATTTAGAATGATCTGTTAACAGAAATTGATTATAATATACAAAGCTGTGTTTTCATTAGTGTACAAATGACCTGTAACTTCAAATTAACCCTTTAATTCTAGATAGGTGCAAGTCATTTTCCAGCAGAGGCCACCATGTCTTACCTCTATGTTTACTTGTTCTAGAGAGAGCCTTTCATGTTTTATGTTGATGTTGATACGGCAATGCGACGTGGTAGTGCTATAACATAAGTTGGCAGAAAAAAAAATCAGTTGCTAAATGTTACACACCGCTCCTTTAATGCTGTGCTCAGTGTAAAGCAGGTGAGTCAGTAGTTAAGTTAAACTAATTCCCCAATTTGTTCCCTGATTAGACAAACTGATGATCTTTAACTGTATCACCAAGTAAAGGTTTTCCAGTGTTCTGTGTTTATTACTGATATTTGTTTACGAGTTAAAACTGAGACTTGAAGAAGCGTTAGAGAAAAGTGTGACTAACACTGAGATTGATGGATCCTTGGTGTAGACACTCCTCTCGTGTTGAGACTTGTGAAACCGGAGCTCTGAAACGTGAATGGAGAAATTCTCCAGATACTATTGAGAAACAGGTTCCTGTGCCGTCACGGCGGGACACTGCAGCAGAGCTCAGTGTTTACAATGGCAGCGTGTTTGGATAGCGTGAATGTGAGACTCCTTCATGAAAGCACGTCTATTTTTCCACTCGGCACTGAAAGACCAGCCCTGACAGTCAAGCTGGAGCTCCTTCAGAACACAGACCAACACAAACAGGGATGAGCTCAGGTTCCGCACACCGAGCCGCCGCGTTCTTATCGAGCTCGTACATCTGGAGTCTTTCAGCGACGCTTCGATGGGACCCTGCGGTGCTCAAACGTTCTGCTACTCAGTCGAATCTTATCTGCTGCCATGTGCATGCAAGTAATCAGCTTCAAAGTAAATTGTCCATATTACTACACCGCAGGGGGGCACTTTAAACATTAAAGGGCCCATGTGGTACATTTTCTTATGATGTTTGTGTGATTTTATGTACAAAAACCATCATAATCTATATTCCCATGACCACTGTCTGACCCCTCAGTGTGTCTAGATTTAAGTCATATCCTATAAAAGAGCTCCACAGTGTTCATGTAAGTGAAATCTATTAGCAGGTTCCATCAATCTCAATGTTAATCACACTTTTCTGTAGCGCTTCTTAAAGTCTCAGTTTTAAGTCGTAAACAAATATCAGTAAAAAAACATCAGTTTGTCTAATCAGGGAACAAATTGGGGAATTAGTTTAACTTAACTACTGACTCACCTGCTTTACACTGAGCACAGCATTAAAGGAGCGGTGTGTAACATTTAGCAACTGTTTTTTTTCTGCGCAACTTATGTTATAGCACTACCACGTCGCATTGCCGTATCAACATTAACATAAAACATGAAAGGCTCTCTCTAGAACAAGTAAACATAGAGGTGAGACATGGTGGCCTCTGCTGGAAAATGACTTGCACCTATCTAGAATTAAAGGGTTCATTTGAAGTTACAGGTCATTTGTACACTAATGAAAACACAGCTTTGTATATTATAATCAATTTCTGCTAACAGATCATTCTACATTTTGCACACTGCACCTTTAACAGTTTGGTTCCACAAAGAACCTTATTATATGGTCTTCCAGTAGCTCAGTCTTCAAGATAATGTTAAGGCATGCAAGAATGTGATTGGCTGAAAGTAAGAGGGGGGTGTCTGAAAGGTCACGTCATGACCTTTCGACTATCGCTGCACAGCAGACACAATGGAGAAGCAGCTCATGTAGCTCCTCATGAAGCTGCTGGTCAGAATGTTCAAAGTATGTAAACCTGCATCAGAGCAAATGAGCTCATTTCTAAAAGACCCTCTAAACATTCTTTAAACACAACCAGATGTTTAATTCTGCTCCAGGAATAATTCCATACCGACTATTCTATAGTTCTGATCTCCTCACACTTATTCACTAATATTATTAATATTAATATAGAATACATACAAACACACTTATTCACTAATATTATTACTATTAATATAGTACACATACGAACACACTTATTCACTAATATTATTACTATTAATATAGTACACATACGAACACACTTATTCACTAATATTAGTACTATTAATATAGTACACATAGGAACACACTTATTCACTAATATTATTACTATTAATATAGTACACATACGAACACACTTATTCACTAATATTAGTACTATTAATATAGTACACATACGAACACACTTATTCACTAATATTATTACTATTAATATAGTACACATACGAACACACTTATTCACTAAAATTAGTACTATTAATATAGTACACATACGAACACACTTATTCACTAATATTAGTACTATTAATATAGTACACATACGAACTCACTTATTCACTAATATTAGTACTATTAATATAGTACATATACGAACTCACTTATTCACTAATATTAGTACTATTAATATAGTACACATACAAACACACTTATTCACTAATATTAGTACTATTAGTTTTATCTGAGCCTCACCCAAAGCATTTCAATGCATGTTATGTCCTGACATGATGTGCAAATGACAAATAAACTTGAAACTTGAAACTTGAAACTTGAAACTATTAATATAGTACACATACGAACACACTTATTCACTAATATTAGTACTATTAATATAGTACACATACGAACACACTTATTCACTAATATTAGTACTATTAATATAGTACACATATGAACACACTTACTCACTAATATTACTATTAATATAGTACACATACGAACACACTTATTCACTAATATTATTACTATTAATATAGAATACATAAGAACACTCTTATTCACTAATATTATTACTATTAATATAGTACACATACGAACACACTTATTCACTAATATTATTACTATTAATATAGTACACATAAGAACACACTTATTCACTAATAGTACTATTAATATATATAATATATAATATAGTACACATAAGAACACACTTATTCACTAATATTAGTACTATTAATATAGTACACATACGAACACACTTATTCACTAATATTAGTACTATTAATATAGTACACATACGAACACACTTATTCACTAATATTAGTACTATTAATATAGAATACATAAGAACACTCTTATTCACTAATATTATTACTATTAATATAGGATACATAAGAACACACTTATTCACTAATATTAGTACTATTAATATAGTACACATACGAACACACTTATTCACTAATATTAGTACTATTAATATAGTACACATACGAACACACTCACTAATATTACTATTAATATAGTACACATACGAACACACTTATTCACTAATATTAGTACTATTAATATAATACACATACGAACACACTTATTCACTAATATTAGTACTATTAATATTGTACACATAAGAACACACTTATTCACTAATATTAGTACTATTAATATAGTACACATACAAACACACTTATTCACTAATATTAGTACTATTAATATAGTACACATACGAACACACTTATTCACTAATATTAGTACTATTAATATAGTACACATACGAACACACTTACTCACTAATATTAGTACTATTAATATAGTACACATACGAACACACTTATTCACTAATATTAGTACTATTAATATAGTACACATACGAACACACTTATTCACTAATATTAGTACTATTAATATAGTACACATACGAACACACTTATTCACTAATATTAGTACTATTAATATAGTACACATACGAACACACTTATTCACTAATATTAGTACTATTAATATAGTACACATACGAACACACTTACTCACTAATATTATTACTATTAATATAGTACACATACAAACACACTTATTCACTAATATTAGTACTATTAATATAGTACACATACGAACACACTTATTCACTAATATTAGTACTATTAATATAGTACACATACGAACACACTTACTCACTAATATTAGTACTATTAATATAGTACACATACGAACACACTTATTCACTAATATTAGTACTATTAATATAGTACATATACAAACTCACTTATTCACTAATATTAGTACTATTAATATAGTACATATACGAACTCACTTATTCACTAATATTAGTACTATTAATATAGTACACATACGAACACACTTATTCACTAATATTAGTACTATTAATATAGTACATATACGAACTCACTTATTCACTAATATTATTACTATTAATATAGTACACATAAGAAGAAGAAGCTGGGAGGGGTGTGTTCAAACTTTTGACTGACATGCATCTACCCAGTAGTTGATCCTGGTTTCTGTGTCTATGAGTCATACTGCTATCAAGAGTATATATATATATATATATATATATATGGGGGGAGTACGGGGGGCAGGGCTGCGATGTTGTGTAGCTTCTAGTGCTGAGATCAAGCTTTTATCAATATTAATCAATTACAGAATTACATTACATGTAGGTTCTTCACACTCACACATCTGATGGTTCTTTGATGACATCAGGCCAGAAAACCCTTTAGGTACTTTATTTTTTAATAGTGAACATAAACTAAACAACTCAGAACAAGCTGCTCTAGCGAGTTAGTTTAAACTATATGGGGTTGAAGACGGAACAGATCAATGTTTACATATGATTCTAACTATTTTACTACTGACGTGAGGAAACATCGATACGCGCCTCGTAAACGAGCTTCACTGGGTGTTTTTCTCCGCTGAGTTCCTGATTTTGGTGTCAGACTGTAAACGGGTCAAGTTTATAGCTCAGAAGTTTCTTCCTGTTCTCTTTACGAGCCACATGACCAGCAGAGCAGAGAGACACTTACATATAATTTTAATAAGAAACATGAAATTCCTCAATGACCAGCAGTGATGGTCAGTGGAGGAGAGAAACAGTAGTGATGGTCAGTCAGTGGAGGAGAGGAACAGTAGTGATGGTCAGTGGAGGAGAGGAACAGTAGTGATGGTCAGTGGAGGAGAGGAGCAGTAGTGATGGTCAGTGGAGGAGAGGAACAGTAGTGATGGTCAGTGGAGGAGAGGAACAGCAGTGATGGTCAGTAAAGGAGAGGAACAGTAGTGATGGTCAGTGGAGGAGAGGAACAGTAGTGATGATCAGTGGAGGAGAGGAACAGTAGTGATGGTCAGTGGAGGAGAGGAACAGTAGTGATGGTCAGTAGAGGAGAGGAACAGTAGTGATGATCAGTGGACGGGAGGAACAGTAGAGATGGTCAGTGGAGGAGAGGAACAGTAGTGATGGTCAGTGGAGGAGAGGAACAGTAGTGATGGTCAGTGGAGGAGAGGAACAGTAGTGATGGTCAGTGGAGGAGAGGAACAGTAGTGATGGTCAGTGGAGGAGAAGAACAGTAGTGATGGTCAGTGGAGGAGAGGAACAGCACGTGGCTCTATATAACAGCTCTGATTAGAACTGGAAAGAGTCAAACAGGTCCCAGAGCAGAATTCCACATTACTGGTTCCATATGGTCTCCAGATGTTTTCCAGCCAGTGTTTTCCAAACCTCACCAGTATCACTGAGCACGTGCAGCACCCAGTTCCACAGCAGCGTTAATATCAGCTTCAAATCTGCCTCCAGAGCTTCACCACTAACCCAGAAAAGAGAAATCTTAACGCAAACAGGAGCTGAATCACCTCCTCACCAGCTTTGAAGTGCCTCCTCTGATTAGATAAAAGTGAGTCATTAAGAAGCACAGTTCTTTGTTTGACAGGACACGTCCTCGCCCCTACCGGGCGGACAAATGAACCTTTGAGCCGCCAAATAAAGACCGCACGAGAAAAAGAGAGAGGGAGAATCTTACCTGGAGGCTTAGTCTGAGCAGAGCAGGCAATCCACAAGAGAGTGTAAACACAGACGAGTGTGTACGACACACTCCAATTCCAAACGTCCCGCAGCAGCATATGAGAGAGAGAGAGAGAGAGAGAGAGAGAGAGAGACAGAGAGAGAGAGAGAGAGAGAGAGAGAGAGACACACAGAGAGACAGAGAGAGAGACAAAGAGAGAGAGAGAGACAGAGAGAGCGAAAGAGAGAGAGACAGAGAGAGAGACAGAGAGAGACAGAAAGTCCTCAGAAAGGTTTAGTCAGTGAGAGGTAATCAGACTCCGGTGTCCTCAGCGGGAAACTGTCTGAGACTCCTATGAGACTCTGTGAGTGAAAGAAGGGAAGGAGAGTCTGATGACGGTAGGTGTGTTTGAAAGAGAGACGGAGAGGAGGAAGTTTAACACACACTCCTTTCTCAAAGACGATTGGACTGGAGTGTAATGAATGACCAAACGTACCTCCTTCTTCTTTCTTTCCTTACACACACACACACACACACACACACTACTTATATACGCTTACAAACCAGAGGGATATGTGTGTGTTTATATTACACACACACACACACACACACTATATATATATATACACACACACATACATATCATATATATATATATATATAAAAAACCTTTATTAAAGTGTGTCATTAGTTACTTCTTTTACACTAAAAACAAGTGAGTATACTTTCACTTTAATTTTTACATACCTCTCAGTGATACTAAACACAGTAATACTTGAGTATACTTGGTTTATACCGACAATGTATATAGAACAGTAAAGATATAATTGGCCTTTACTTGTACTTGATCTTCTGATTGAGATACTTCAGAACAGCAGAGGTTAGTATAGCAAAAACACATCCAGTACAATCTTAGTTTACAGATATGATTCTTAATCTCAGTATGTCTTATTTAAATTATGTGTATAAGTTATATTTGAAGATGGACCTAAACCTAGTCTTTATCTATACTTTAACATTCAGTAATATATAAGCAGTAAATTATATTCACTTATAGAAAACTTACACATATACTTTCAGTTTAAAAACATCTAAACTACACGTTTACTGAGAGTGTATTTAAAAGTGGGTGGAGCTTCTACTTTAAGTCTGGGTTCAATTTCCAGCTACAGTGACTACATTCCTCCCTGTGTGGAGTTTATACTTCTCCCAGTGTCTGTGTGGAGTGTGTACGGTCTCCCAGTGTCTGTGTGGAGTCTGTACGGTCTCTCAGTGTCTGTGTGGAGTGTATATGGTCTCCCAGTGTCTGTGTGGAGTCTGTACGGTCTCCCAGTGTCTGTGTGGAGTGTGTATGGTCTCTCAGTGTCTGTGTGGAGTGTGTATGGTCTCTCAGTGTCTGTGTGGAGTGTGTATGGTCTCCCAGTATCTGTGTGGAGTCTGTACGGTCTCCCAGTGTCTGTGTGGAGTGTGTATGGTCTCCCAGTGTCTGTGTGGAGTGTGTATGGTCTCCCAGTGTCTGTGTGGATTGTGGACGGTCTCCCAGTGTCTGTGTGGAGTGTGTATGGTCTCCCAGTGTCTGTGTGGAGTGTGTATGGTGTCCCAGTGTCTGTGTGGAGTGTGTATGGTCTCCCAGTGTCTGTGTGGAGTGTGTATGGTCTCCCAGTGTCTGTGTGGAGTGTGGACGGTCTCCCAGTGTCTGTGTGGAGTCTGTACGGTCTCCCAGTGTCTGTGTGGAGTGTGTATGGTCTCCCAGTGTCTGTGTGGAGTGTGTATGGTCTCCCAGTGTCTTTATGGTCTCCCAGTGTCTGTGTGGAGTGTGTATGGTCTCCCAGTGTCTTTATGGTCTCCCAGTGTCTGTGTGGAGTGTGTATGGTCTCCCAGTGTCTGTGTGGAGTGTGTATGGTCTCCCAGTGTCTGTGTGGAGTGTGTATGGTCTCCCAGTGTCTTTATGGTCTCCCAGTGTCTGTGTGGAGTGTGTATGGTCTCCCAGTGTCTTTATGGTCTTCCAGTGTCTGTGTGGAGTGTGTATGGTCTTCCAGTGTCTGTGTGGAGTGTGTATGGTCTCCCAGTGTCTGTGTGGAGTGTGTATGGTCTCCCAGTGTCTGTGTGGAGTGTGTATGGTCTCCCAGTGTCTGTGTGGAGTGTGTATGTTCTCCCAGTGTCTGTGTGGAGTGTGTACGGTCTCCCAGTGTCTGTGTGGAGTGTGTATGGTCTCCCAGTGTCTGTGTGGAGTGTGTATGGTCTCCCAGTGTCAGTGTGGATTGTGGACGGTCTCCCAGTGTCTGTGTGGAGTGTGTATGGTCTCCCAGTGTCTGTGTGGAGTGTGTATGGTCTCCCAGTGTTTGTGTGGAGTGTGTATGGTCTCCCAGTATCTGTGTGGAGTGTGTACGGTCTCCCAGTGTCTGTGTGGAGTGTGTATGGTCTCCCAGTGTCTGTGTGGAGTGTGTCTGGTCTCCCAGTGTCTGTGTGGAGTGTGTATGGTCTCCCAGTGTCTGTGTGGAGTGTGTATGGTCTCCCAGTGTCTGTGTGGAGTGTGTATGGTCTCCCAGTGTCTGTGTGGAGTCTGTATGGTCTCTCAGTGTCTGTGTGGAGTGTGTATGGTCTCCCAGTATCTGTGTGGAGTGTGTCTGGTCTCCCAGTGTCTGTGTGGAGTGTGTATGTTCTCCCAGTGTCTGTGTGGAGTGTGTATGTTCTCCCAGTGTCTGTGTGGAGTGTGTATGGTCTTCCAGTGTCTGTGTGGAGTGTGTATGTTCTCCCAGTGTCTGTGTGGAGTGTGTATGGTCTTCCAGTGTGTGATTAGTGATTGTGTTTGGGTGTTCAGATTGTTTCCTCTTCAGATCACAGGCTAAACACTAGACGCTACTACAGTCTCTGTAAATACATCACAGAACTTCTCTCAGCACTGTTGTTTAAAACTGCTGACCGCAGGTTTTGTTCAAACTGTGACACAATCCATGTGAACAAATCATCCGAAGAGCTGCAATTTTATCAGTCTGAGGTTACGTTGACATACTTATGGAGAAGTGGTGTCAGTAAACTTCTGTTTTAGCCTCGTAGCTCCAGCGCTAAACTAAATAAGCAAGAATCTATATGGAATTTGTTTTAAAGATTGATTGAAATAAAAAAATCCGGCCAGCTTGGTTTGAATGTTTTCACAACTATCAAACAAATCAACAACGTTCCTCTCCTCCACTGACCATCACTACTGTTCCTCTCCTCCACTGACCATCACTACTGTTCCTCTCCTCCACTGACCATCACTGCTGTTCCTCTCCTCCACTGACCATCACTGCTGTTCCTCTCCTCCACTGACCATCACTGCTGTTCCTCTCTTCCACTGACCATCACTGCTGTTCCTCTCCTCCACTGACCATCACTGCTGTTCCTCTCCTCCACTGACCATCACTGCTGTTCCTCTCCTCCACTGACCATCACTGCTGTTCCTCTCCTCCACTGACCATTACTGCTGTTTCTCTCCTCCACTGACCATCACTGCTGTTCCTCTCTTCCACTGACCATCACTGCTGTTCCTCTCCTCCACTGACCATCACTACTGTTCCTCTCCTCCACTGACCATCACTGCTGTTCCTCTCCTCCACTGACCATCACTACTGTTCCTCTCCTCCACTGACCATTACTGCTGTTCCTCTCCTCCACTGACCATTACTGCTGTTCCTCTCCTCCACTGACCATCACTACTGTTCCCCTGCTCCAGTCCAGCAGGTTCTACTGACTCTGGACTGATACTGTATGGGTCTCTATGGTATCACTACTATAAACTACAGCAGGACTAATGTGTTAGCCTGTAGTCGTGAAAGTGACTCTACTGTAGGATCATGAACGTCACCGAACCACAACAGTGCTGAGACTGTAGAAGGTGAACGTTCTACAGAGCTTTATCACTGTTTGGTTGAGAGTCTCCTAAATATAGAAGTGCTACGAACAAGCTGGGCTCTTTGAGCCTGACTGTCAACAGCTCAGTGTCCTCTGTGGTTTGACTGCAGCAGCTCAGTGAAGGAGAATAGATCTTCATGACGTCATTGCTGGAAACCTCAGCTTCCTTCTAAAGAAGAGGCCTCGGGCCTCGTTCCAGTTCACACAGCAGTAAAACCTCCATCAGGTTTTCTCTGGCACCAGCCAGCAAACCAAACACGGTTCCTGGGTGCAAGAACCCTTTTCTGCTCCCTTAAGAACCTCTATTTGGAGAACCCATCCTGTAAACGGCATGCGAAGAACCTTCAAAGAAGATGTGCAATTAAAGGCTTTTCCTGGAAGACAAGAATCACTAAAACACTTCATTTTATATATAAAACTGATTTTTTATATCAACACTGACTCTAAAGAAAAACACGTAAAACATACTTCACATTCAATGTGAGTCAATGGAACCAGAAAGTTTTCTAAGCTATTTTGGAGCACTTCTATTGGTCCATTCATCATAAAACTTTCACACAGCGTAAACAGCAGCGCCTGCGTTCATATGATATTAAAAAATGAAAATGGAAAAAAGAAGTACATGTTTTTCTCTGGAGAGATATTTCAAAGAACACACAGAATGACACCTGGTCATATGGTTCTAACATTAGTGCAGAACCTTGATGAGTGAAGCTCTGGTAGAGTGAGCTCTTATGGAATGTGCTCTTGTGGAGTGAGCTCTCGTGAGGTCAACTCTTTAGGAGTGAGCTCTTGTGGGGTGAGCTGTTGCAGAGTGAGCTCTTGTGGGGTGAGTTATTGTGGAGTGAGATCTTGTTGAGAGTGCTCTTGTGGGGTGAGCTCTTCGACAGTGGGCTATTGTGGAGTGAGTTATTGTGGTGTGAGCTCTTGCACAGTGAGCTCTTGTGGAGTGAGTTCTTGTTGAGAGTGCTCTTGTGGGGTGAGCTCTTCGACAGTGGGCTATTGTGGAGTGAGTTATTGTGGTGTGAGCTCTTGCACAGCGAGCTATTGTGGAGTGAGTTCTTGGGACGTGAGCTCTTGTGGAGTGAGCTATTGCGCAGTGAGCTATTGTGGAGTGAGCTATTGGGAAGTGAGCTATTGTGGAGTGAGCTATTGCGAAGTGAGCTATTGTGGAGTGAGTTCTTGGGACATGAGCTCTTGTAGAGTGAGCTATTGCGCTGTGAGCTATTGTGGAGTGAACTATTGCACAGTGAGCTTTTGTGGAGTGAGCTCTTGCGCAGTGAGCTATTGTGGAGTGAGTTCTTGGGATGTAAGCTCTTGTGGAGTGAGCTATTGCGCTGTGAGCTATTGTGGAGTGAGCTATTGCACAGTAAGCTTTTGTGGAGTGAGCTCTTGCGCAGTGAGCTATTGTGGAGTGAGTTCTTGGGATGTAAGCTCTTGTGGAGTGAGCTCTTGTGAAGTGAGCTCTTGCGCAGTGAGCGATTGTGGAGTGAGCTCTTGCGCAGTGAGCTATTGTGGAGTGAGTTCTTGGGATGTGAGCTCTTGTGGAGTGAGCTATTGCGCAGTGAGCTATTGTGGTGTGAGTTCTTGTGGAGTGAGTTATTGCGCAGTGAGCTCTTGTGGAGTGAGCTATTGCGCAGTGAGCTCTTGTGGGGTAAGCTCTTGTGGAGTGAGCTCTTGTAAAGTGAATTATTGTGGAGTGAGTTATTGCGAAGTGAGCTCTTGTGGGGTAAGCTCTTGTGCAGTCAGCTCTTGTGGAGTGAATTATTGTGGAGTAAGTTATTGTGGAGTGAGCTCTTGTGGAGTGAGCTCTTGTGCAGTGAGCTCTTGTGGAGTGAGTTCTTGTGGAGTGAATTATTGTGGAGTGAGTTCTTGTGGAGTGAGTTCTTGCGCAGTAAGCTCTTGTGGAGTGAAATATTGTGGAGTGAGTTATTGTGGAGTGAGTTCTTGTGCAGTGAGCTCTTGTGGAGTGAGCTATTGCACAGTGAGCTATTGCACAGTGAGCTCTTGTGCAGTGAGCTCTTGTGGAGTGAGCTATTGCACAGTGAGCTATTGCACAGTGAGCTCTTGTGGAGTGAGTTCTTGTGGGGTGAGATAAGGTTTTTCCTGAGGTAAGTTGTCTCAGTGAGGTCTGCGTGTGCTGGCATGTCTGAGGTTGCCACCGGGGGCAGCGGTGAGGTGGGTAGACACATTCCTCTCTAACTGCCTGAGGCCACACCGTCCACTTGAAGGACTGCTCTGAGGGGCTGCGTGCTGCCGGACCGCCGGGGTCTAATTTAGTCACAGACGTAACAGTGAGTGGGTGCACTCTGTTAGACACTCTCAGAGGAGTGTTTCTAGTAATGGGCTATTTTTAGAAACAACCAAAATCAGAAATAAGATTAAAAAAGATCTTCTTGGTACTCGGGCTGATCAGTAACCCGCTGGACTGACAGGAGACCAACAGCAACAAGTTTAAGCGTTACCATAGTAACACTGAAGCATTTCTATTGGTCCAATCATCATAAACCTTCATACTCTAACCAAGCTGGTTCCAGTTTGTCTGTCCTTTTTTGGTGGTAATTTCTCCTCCAAGCCACTAGGGTGTAGTGAGTCATTTGAGACTACCAGGTAGCATTGTTAGCGTTGTTCTCCAGAGGTTTCCATGCTGTGCTGACGAGCTGTAAGTTCCTCCAGTTCTTATTTGCTGGGAAGTTGTGTTGTTGTTGTGTTTGTTGTTGTTTCTACATAATAAAGCAAATAATGAGTGAATAAAATACTCAAGATCAAGAGACACTCACATATACACACACACTAGTGAACAGACACACTAGGGGGCAGTGATACACTCACATATACACACACACTAGTGAACAGACACACTAGGGGGCAGTGATACACTCACATATACACACACACCAGTGAACAGACACACTAGGGGGCAGTGATACACTCACATATACACACACACCAGTGAACAGACACACTAGGGGGCAGTGATACACTCACATATACACACACACCAGTGAACAGACACACTAGGGGGCAGTGATACACTCACATATACACACACACTAGTGAACAGACACACTAGGGGGCAGTGATACACTCACATATACACACACACTAGTGAACAGACACACTAGGGGGCAGTGATACACTCACATATACACACACACTAGTGAACAGATACACTAGGGGGCAGTGATACACTCCCATATACACACACACTAGTGAACAGACACACTAGGGGGCAGTGATACACTCACATATACACACACCAGTGAACAGACACACTAGGGGGCAGTGAAACACTCACATACACACACACACACACTAGTGAACAGACACACTAGGGGGCAGTGATACACTCACATATACACACACACTAGTGAACAGACACACTAGGGGGCAGTGATACACTCCCATATACACACACACTAGTGAACAGACACACTAGGGGGCAGTGATACACTCACATATACACACACACTAGTGAACAGACACACTAGGGGGCAGTGATACACTCACATATACACACATACTAGTGAACAGACACACTAGGGGGCAGTGATACACTCACATATACACACACACTAGTGAACAGACACACTAGGGGGCAGTGAAACACTCACATACACACACACACACACTAGTGAACAGACACACTAGGGGGAAGTGATACACTCACATATACACACACACACACACTAGTGAACAGACACACTAGGGGGCAGTGATACACTCACATATATACACACACACTAGTGAACAGACACACTAGGGGGCAGTGATACACTCACATATACACACCCACACTAGTGAACAGACACACTAGGGGGCAGTGAAACACTCACATATACACACCCACACTAGTGAAAAGACACATTAGGGGGCAGTGAAACACATATGCACACAAACTAGTGAATGGACACACTAGGGGGCAGTGAAACACATATGCACACAAACTAGTGAACAGACACACTAGGGGGCAGTGATACACTCACATATAAACACACCAGTGAACAGACACACTAGGGGGCAGTGATACACTCACATATATACACACACACTAGTGAACAGACACACTAGGGGGCAGTGATACACTCACATATACACACACACACACTAGTGAATAGACACACTAGGGGGCAGTGAAACACATATGCACACAAACTAGTGAATGGACACACTAGGGGGCAGTGAACACATATGCACACAAACTAGTGAACAGACACACTAGGGGCAGTGATACACTCACATATACACACACCAGTGAACAGACACACTAGGGGGCAGTGATACACTCACATATATACACACACACTAGTGAACAGACACACTAGGGGGCAGTGATACATTCACATATACACACACACACACTAGTGAACAGACACACTAGGGGGCAGTGAAACACATATGCACACAAACTAGTGAATGGACACACTAGGGGGCAGTGAAACACATATGCACACAAACTAGTGAACAGACACACTAGGGGCAGTGATACACTCACATATACACACACCAGTGAACAGACACACTAGGGGGCAGTGATACACTCACATATACACACCCACACTAGTGAACAGACACACTAGGGGGCAGTGAAACACTCACATATACACACACACACACTAGTGAACAGACACACTAGGGGGCAGTGAAACACTCACATATACACACACACACACTAGTGAACAGACACACTAGGGGGCAGTGAAACACTCACATACACACACACACACACACTAGTGAACAGACACACTAGGGGGCAGTGAAACACTCACATATACACACACACACACACACACACACTAGTGAACAGACACACTAGGGGGCAGTGATACACTCACATATATACACACACACTAGTGAACAGACACACTAGGGGGCAGTGATACACTCACATATACACACCCACACTAGTGAACAGACACACTAGGGGGCAGTGAAACACTCACATATACACACACACACTAGTGAACAGACACACTAGGGGGCAGTGAAACACATATGCACACAAACTAGTGAATGGACACACTAGGGGGCAGTGAAACACATATGCACACAAACTAGTGAACAGACACACTAGGGGGCAGTGATACACTCACATATACACACACCAGTGAACAGACACACTAGGGGGCAGTGATACACTTACATATGCACACACACTAGTGAACAGACACACTAGGGGGCAGTGAAACACTCACATATACACACACCAGTGAACAGACACTAGGGGGCAGTGAAACACTCACATATACACACACCAGTGAACAGACACTAGGGGGCAGTGAAACACTCACATATACACACACCAGTGAACAGACACTAGGGGGCAGTGAAACACTCACATATACACACACCAGTGAACAGACACTAGGGGGCAGTGAAACACTCACATATACACACACCAGTGAACAGACACTAGGGGGCAGTGAGCACACTTGCCCAGACTGGTGAGGAGCTCTAGCACAGCGCCTGATCTTTAGTCTTAGTCGTGGGTGACGTCAGGAGTTACAGTACAGTATAAATCAAATCTGCTGGTTTTCTTCAGTACATGGTTTTCTCTGAACAGCGACGATGTGATATATCAGATATTTACTCCCATATCACTCCATCCATCACAGGTTCCTAAACAGTGTATACAATGAATCATGACATCATATGTAGGTCATTTAAACATTAACACTGTGGGTAGATCCTCTGTGGCAGTGATCTTGAGCTACAGTAGATCCAAACTGACTTCAGTAAGCTTACTACCCCCACACTTAACTCTAATACATCTGATCCTGCCAATCCCGTACCTGGGAAGAGGTTAATTACCTGCACCTGGGCTCTGCAGGTAAGTACACACATGGACACCCCCCCCCCCAGGTTCTTCTTCTGTGTACTATATTAATAGTACTAATATTAGTGAATAAGTGTGAGGAGATCAGAACTATAGAATAGTTGGTATGGAATTATTCCTGGAGCAGAATTAAACATCTGGTTGTGTTTAAAGAATGTTTAGAGGGTCTTTTAGAAATGAGCTCATTTGCTCTGATGCAGGTTTACATACTTTGAACATTCTGACCAGCAGCTTCATGAGGAGCCACATGAGCTGCTTCTCTAACAGGACTGAAGAAGATAGTGTAGATGCTGAGATCTTGTTCTGATAAACAGGTTTGGTGGTTTTATAGCTCTTATAAAAATATACCTTCTCATTTTTACATTTAAATACGGTCACATGTTTGTTTTAGTAATATTTGTGTACATGGGCTCCAACTTCACTGTTTACACTCGTCTCTCAACACATTCAGATCTAAACCTCTCTATAACTATAAACATATATATTTAGGTATGTATCTCCAAACTTTTGACTGGTGGTGTATCTCTCCGGGAGGGGGGTTGGAGTCGTTCCAGGGACCCTGTGTTCTAACTGAGCTGCGTGTCCAGAGGGGCTATAGTGTGTGAGCTCTGACTGCAGCTGGAGCGCCGCTCTGCTCGGAGGTCCACTCCTGGTTTTCTTTTACTGCACTGGATGACTGAGGTTTTGCATCAGCTGATCCCAGATCAGCTCAAACACTCAGCTCCTCCCTATTAAACTCACAGGCACGTGCATGTTTCTCAGAGATGGCAGCCTTCATCTCTGCCCTCAATCAGACTCTAATCCCAGATTAGAGGAGAATGTCACTGGACTGGGATTACCGTTCTGGCTGCTGCAATTTTATTATTGATTCTCTACCTTCTCTCTTCTCTATACCTTCTCTCTTCTCTATACCTTCTCTCTTCTCTATACCTTCTCCCGTCTCTATACCTTCTCTCTTCTCTATACCTTCTCCCGTCTCTATACCTTCTCTCTTCTCTATACCTTCTCTCTTCTCTATACCTTCTCTCTTCTCTATACCTTCTCTCTTCTCCATACCTTCTCTCTTCTCCATACCTTCTCTCTTCTCTATACCTTCTCTCTTCTCCATACCTTCTCTCTTCTCCATACCTTCTCTCTTCTCTATACCTTCTCTCTTCTCTATACCTTCTCTCTACTCTATACCTTCTCTCTTCTCTATACCTTCTCTCTTCTCTATACCTTCTTTCTTCTCCATACCTTCTCTCTTCTCCATACCTTCTCTCTTCTCCATACCTTCTCTCTTCTCTATACCTACTCTCTTCTCTATACCTTCTCCCATCTCTATACCTTCTCTCTTCTCTATACCTTCTCTCTTCTCTATACCTTCTCTCTTCTCTATACCTTCTCCCATCTCTATACCTTCTCTCTTCTCTATACCTTCTCTCTTCTCTATACCTTCTCTCTTCTCTATACCTTCTCTCTTCTCTATACCTTCTCTCTTCTCTATACCTTCTCTCTTCTCTATACCTTCTCCCGTCTCTATACCTTCTCTCTTCTCTATACCTTCTCCCATCTCTATACCTTCTCTCTTCTCTATACCTTCTCTCTTCTCTATACCTTCTCTCTTCTCTATACCTTCTCTCTTCTCTATACCTTCTCCAGTCTCTATACCTTCTCTCTTCTCTATACCTTCTCTCTTCTCTATACCTTCTCTCTTCTCCATACCTTCTCTCTTCTCCATACCTTCTCTCTTCTCTATACCTTCTCCCATCTCTATACCTTCTCGCTTCTCTATACCTTCTCTCTTCTCTATACCTTCTCCCGTCTCTATACCTTCTCTCTTCTCTATACCTTCTCTCTTCTCCATACCTTCTCTCTTCTCTATACCTTCTCTCTTCTCCATACCTTCTCTCTTCTCCATACCTTCTCTCTTCTCTATACCTTCTCTCTTCTCTATACCTTCTCTCTACTCTATACCTTCTCTCTTCTCTATACCTTCTCTCTTCTCTATACCTTCTTTCTTCTCCATACCTTCTCTCTTCTCCATACCTTCTCTCTTCTCCATACCTTCTCTCTTCTCTATACCTACTCTCTTCTCTATACCTTCTCCCATCTCTATACCTTCTCTCTTCTCTAAACCTTCTCTCTTCTCTATACCTTCTCTCTTCTCTATACCTTCTCCCATCTCTATACCTTCTCTCTTCTCTATACCTTCTCTCTTCTCTATACCTTCTCTCTTCTCTATACCTTCTCTCTTCTCTATACCTTCTCTCTTCTCTATACCTTCTCCCGTCTCTATACCTTCTCTCTTCTCTATACCTTCTCTCTTCTCTATACCTTCTCTCTTCTCCTATACCTTCTCTCTTCTCTATACCTTCTCCCGTCTCTATACCTTCTCTCTTCTCTATACCTTCTCACCATCTCTAGACCTTCTCTCTTCTCTATACCTTCTCTCTTCTCTATACCTTCTCTCTTCTCTATACCTTCTCCCGCTCTATACCTTCTCTCTTCTCTATACCTTCTCTCTTCTCTATACCTTCTCTCGTCTCTATACCTTCTCTCTTCTCCATACCTTCTCTCTTCTCTATACCTTCTCTCTTCTCCATACCTTCTCTCTTCTCCATACCTTCTCCCGTCTCTATACCTTCTCTCTTCTCTATACCTTCTCTCTTCTCTATACCTTCTTCTTCTCCTATACCTTCTCCCATCTCTATACCTTCTCTCTTCTCTATACCTTCTCTCGTCTCTATACCTTCTCTCTTCTCTATACCTTCTCTCTTCTCTATACCTTCTCTCGTCTCTATACCTTTCTCCCGTCTCTATCTTCTCTCTTCTCTATACTTCTCTCGTCTCTATACCTTCTCCCGTCTCTATACCTTCTCTCTTCTCTATACCTTCTCTCTTCTCTATACCTTCTCTCTTCTCTATACCTTCTCCCGTCTCTATATCTTCTCTCTTTTCTATACCTTCTCTCTTCTCTATACCTTCTCCCGTCTCTATACCTTCTCTCGTCTCTATACCTTCTCCCGTCTCTATACCTTCTCTCGTCTCTATACCTTCTCTCGTCTCTATACCTTCTCTCTTCTCTATACCTTCTCCCATTTCTATACCTTCTCTCTTCTCTATACCTTCTCCCATCTCTATACCTTCTCACCGCCCGTCCTTTCTCTTCCTCTCATCTCTATACCTTCTCTCTTCTCTATAACCTTCTCACCGTCTCTATACCTTCTCTCTTCTCTATACCTTTCTCCCGTCTCTATACCTTCTCTCTTCTCTATACCTTCTCTCTTCTCTATACCTTCTCCGTCTCTATACCTTCTCTCTTCTATACCTTCTCTCTTCTCTATACCTTCTCTCTTCTCTATACCTTCTCTCTCTCTATACCTCTCTCTTCTCTACCTTCTCTCTTCTCTATACCTCTCTCTTCTCTATACCTTCTCCCGTCTCTATACCTTCTCTCTTCTCTATACCTTCTCTCTTCTCTATACCTTCTCTCTTCTCTATACCTTCTCTCTCTCTCTATACCTTCTCTCTTCTCCATACCTTCTCTCTTCTCTATACCTTCTCTCTTCTCTATACCTTCTCCCGTCTCTATACCTTCTCCCATCTCTATACCTTCTCTCTTCTCTATACCTTCTCTCTTCACTATACCTTCTCCCGTCTCTATACCTTCTCTCTTCTCTATACCTTCTCCCGTGTCTATACCTTCTCTCTTCTCTATACCTTCTCTCTTCTCTATACCTTCTCCCGTCTCTATACCTTCTCTCTCTCTATACCTTCTCCCGTCTCTATACCTTCTCTCTTCTCTATACCTTCTCTCTTCTCCATACCTTCTCTCTTCTCTATACCTTCTCTCTTCTCTATACCTTCTCTC
>CM038720.1:42696613-42708515 GCA_021613375.1 Megaleporinus macrocephalus | reverse complement strand
CCAGTTCTGTGTGGAGTCTGTATGGTCTCCCAGTGTCTGTGTGGAGTCTGTATGGTTTCCCAGTGTCTGTGTGGAGTGTGTACGGTCTCCCAGTGTCTGTGTGGAGTGTGTATGGTCTCCCAGTGTCTGTGTGGAGTGTGTACGGTCTCCCAGTGTCTGTGTGGAGTGTGTACGGTCTCCCAGTGTCTGTGTGGAGTGTGTACGGTCTCCCAGTGTCTGTGTGGAGTGTGTACGGTCTCCCAGTGTCTGTGTGGAGTGTGTATGGTCTCCCAGTGTCTGTGTGGAGTGTGTATGGTCTCCCAGTGTCTGTGTGGAGTGTGTATGGTCTCCCAGTGTCTGTGTGGATTGTGGACGGTCTCCCAGTGTCTGTGTGGAGTGTGTATGGTCTCCCAGTGTCTGTGTGGAGTGTGTATGGTGTCCCAGTGTTTGTGTGGAGTGTGGACGGTCTCCCAGTATCTGTGTGGAGTGTGTATGGTCTCCCAGTGTCTGTGTGGAGTGTGTATGGTCTCCCAGTGTCTGTGTGGAGTCTGTATGGTCTCCCAGTGTCTGTGTGGAGTCTGTATGGTTTCCCAGTGTCTGTGTGGAGTGTGTATGGTCTCCCAGTATCTGTGTGGAGTGTGTCTGGTCTCCCAGTGTCTGTGTGGAGTGTGTATGGTCTCCCAGTATCTGTGTGGAGTGTGTCTGGTCTCCCAGTGTCTGTGTGGAGTGTGTATGGTCTCCCAGTGTCTGTGTGGAGTGTGTATGGTCTCCCAGTATCTGTGTGGAGTGTGTCTGGTCTCCCAGTGTCTGTGTGGAGTGTGTATGGTCTCCCAGTGTCTTTATGGTCTTCCAGTGTCTGTGTGGAGTGTGTATGGTCTCCCAGTGTCTTTATGGTCTTCCAGTGTCTGTGTGGAGTGTGTATGGTCTCCCAGTGTCTTTATGGTCTCCCAGTGTCTGTGTGGAGTGTGTATGGTCTCCCAGTGTCTGTGTGGAGTGTGTATGGTCTCCCAGTGTCTTTATGGTCTCCCAGTGTCTGTGTGGAGTGTGTATGGTCTCCCAGTTTCTGTGTGGAGTGTGTATGGTCTCCCAGTGTCTTTATGGTCTTCCAGTGTCTGTGTGGAGTGTGTATGGTCTCCCAGTGTCTGTGTGGAGTGTGTATGGTTTCCCAGTGTCTGTGTGGAGTGTGTATGGTCTCCCAGTGTCTGTGTGGAGTGTGTTTGGTCTCCCAGTGTCTGTGTGGAGTGTGTACGGTCTCCCAGTGTCTGTGTGGAGTGTGTATGTTCTCCCAGTGTCTCTGTGGAGTGTGTATGGTCTCCCAGTGTCTGTGTGGAGTGTGTATGTTCTCCCAGTGTCTGTGTGGAGTGTGTATGGTCTCCCAGTGTCTGTGTGGAGTGTGTATGTTCTCCCAGTGTCTGTGTGGAGTGTGTACGGTCTCCCAGTGTCTGTGTGGAGTGTGTACGGTCTCCCAGTGTCTGTGTGGAGTGTGTATGGTCTCCCAGTGTCTGTGTGGATTGTGGACGGTCTCCCAGTGTCTGTGTGGAGTGTGTATGGTCTCCCAGTGTCTGTGTGGAGTGTGTATGGTGTCCCAGTGTTTGTGTGGAGTGTGGACAGTCTCCCAGTATCTGTGTGGAGTGTGTATGGTCTCCCAGTGTCTGTGTGGAGTGTGTATGGTCTCCCAGTGTCTGTGTGGAGTCTGTATGGTCTCCCAGTGTCTGTGTGGAGTCTGTATGGTTTCCCAGTGTCTGTGTGGAGTGTGTACGGTCTCCCAGTGTCTGTGTGGAGTGTGTATGGTCTCCCAGTGTCTGTGTGGAGTGTGTATGGTCTCCCAGTGTCTGTGTGGAGTGTGTATGGTCTCCCAGTGTCTGTGTGGAGTGTGTACGGTCTCCCAGTGTCTGTGTGGAGTGTGTACGGTCTCCCAGTGTCTGTGTGGAGTGTGTATGGTCTCCCAGTGTCTGTGTGGAGTGTGTATGGTCTCCCAGTGTCTGTGTGGAGTGTGTATGGTCTCCCAGTGTCTGTGTGGATTGTGGACGGTCTCCCAGTGTCTGTGTGGAGTGTGTATGGTCTCCCAGTGTCTGTGTGGAGTGTGTATGGTGTCCCAGTGTCTGTGTGGAGTGTGTATGGTCTCCCAGTGTCTGTGTGGAGTGTGTATGGTCTCCCAGTGTCTGTGTGGATTGTGGACGGTCTCCCAGTATCTGTGTGGAGTGTGTACGGTCTCCCAGTGTCTGTGTGGAGTGTGTATGGTCTCCAAGTGTCTGTGTGGAGTGTGTCTGGTCTCCCAGTGTCTGTGTGGAGTGTGTATGGTCTCCCAGTGTCTGTGTGGAGTGTGTATGTTCTCCCAGTGTCTGTGTGGAGTGTGTATGTTCTCCCAGTGTCTGTGTGGAGTGTGTATGGTCTTCCAGTGTGTGATTAGTGATTGTGTTTGGGTGTTCAGATTGTTTCCTCTTCAGATCACAGGCTAAACACTAGACGCTACTACAGTCTCTGTAAATACATCACAGAACTTCTCTCAGCACTGTTGTTTAAAACTGCTGACCGCAGGTTTTGTTCAAACTGTGACACAATCCATGTGAACAAATCATCCGAAGAGCTGCAATTTTATCAGTCTGAGGTTACGTTGACATACTTATGGAGAAGTGGTGTCAGTAAACTTCTGTTTTAGCCTCGTAGCTCCAGCGCTAAACTAAATAAGCAAGAATCTATATGGAATTTGTTTTAAAGATTGATTGAAATAAAAAAATCCGGCCAGCTTGGTTTGAATGTTTTCACAACTATCAAACAAATCAACAACGTTCCTCTCCTCCACTGACCATCACTGCTGTTCCTCTCTTCCACTGACCATCACTGCTGTTCCTCTCCTCCACTGACCATCACTACTGTTCCTCTCCTCTACCAACCATCACTACTGTTCCTCTCTTCCACTGACCATCACTGCTGTTCCTCTCCTCCACTGACCATCACTACTGTTCCTCTCCTCCACTGACCATCACTGCTGTTCCTCTCCTCCACTGACCATCACTACTGTTCTTCTCCTCCACTGACCATCACTACTGTTCTTCTCCTCCACTGACCATCACTGCTGTTCCTCTCTTCCACTGACCATCACTGCTGTTCCTCTCCTCCACTGACCATCACTGCTGTTCCTCTCCTCCACTGACCATCACTGCTGTTCCTCTCCTCCACTGACCATCACTGCTGTTTCTCTCCTCCACTGACCATCACTGCTGTTCCTCTCTTCCACTGACCATCACTGCTGTTCCTCTCCTCCACTGACCATCACTGCTGTTCCTCTCCTCCACTGACCATCACTGCTGTTCCTCTCCTCCACTGACCATCACTACTGTTCCTCTCCTCCACTGACCATTACTGCTGTTCCTCTCCTCCACTGACCATTACTGCTGTTCCTCTCCTCCACTGACCATCACTACTGTTCCTCTCCTCCACTGACCATCACTACTGTTCCCCTGCTCCAGTCCAGCAGGTTCTACTGACTCTGGACTGATACTGTATGGGTCTCTATGGTATCACTACTATAAACTACAGCAGGACTAATGTGTTAGCCTGTAGTCGTGAAAGTGACTCTACTGTAGGATCATGAACGTCACCGAACCACAACAGTGCTGAGACTGTAGGAGGTGAACGTTCTACAGAGCTTTATCTTTGTTTGGTTGAGAGTCTCCTAAATATAGAAGTGCTACGAACAAGCTGGGCTCTTTGAGCCTGACTGTCAACAGCTCAGTGTCCTCTGTGGTTTGACTGCAGCAGCTCAGTGAAGGAGAATAGATCTTCATGACGTCATTGCTGGAAACCTCAGCTTCCTTCTTAAGAAGAGGCCTCGGGCCTCGTTCCAGTTCACACAGCAGTAAAACCTCCATCAGGTTTTCTCTGGCACCAGCCAGCAAACCAAACACGGTTCCTGGGTGCAAGAACTCTTTTCTGCTCCCTTAAGAACCTCTATTTGGAGAACCCATCCTGTAAACGGCATGCGAAGAACCTTCAAAGAAGATGTGCAATTAAAGGCTTTTCCTGGAAGACAAGAATCACTAAAACACTTCATTTTAAATATAAAACTGATTTTTTATATCAACACTGACTCTAAAGAAAAACACGTAAAACATACTTCACATTCAATGTGAGTCAATGGAACCAGAAAGTTTTCTAAGCTATTTTGGAGCACTTCTATTGGTCCATTCATCATAAAACTTTCACACAGTGTAAACAGCAGCGCCTGCGTTCATATGATATTAAAAAATGAAAATGGAAAAAAGAAGTATATGTTTTTCTCTGGAGAGATATTTCAAAGAACACACAGAATGACACCTGGTCATATGGTTCTAACATTAGTGCAGAACCTTGATGAGTGAAGCTCTGGTAGAGTGAGCTCTTATGGAATGTGCTCTTGTGGAGTGGGCTCTCGTGAGGTCAACTCTTTAGGAGTGAGCTCTTGTGGGGTGAGCTGTTGCAGAGTGAGCTCTTGTGGGGTGAGTTATTGTGGAGTGAGATCTTGTTGAGAGTGCTCTTGTGGGGTGAGCTCTTCGACAGTGGGCTATTGTGGAGTGAGTTATTGTGGTGTGAGCTCTTGCACAGTGAGCTCTTGTGGAGTGAGTTCTTGTTGAGAGTGCTCTTGTGGGGTGAGCTCTTCGACAGTGGGCTATTGTGGAGTGAGTTATTGTGGTGTGAGCTCTTGCACAGCGAGCTATTGTGGAGTGAGTTCTTGGGACGTGAGCTCTTGTGGAGTGAGCTATTGCGCAGTGAGCTATTGTGGAGTGAGCTATTGGGAAGTGAGCTATTGTGGAGTGAGCTCTTGCGAAGTGAGCTATTGTGGAGTGAGTTCTTGGGACATGAGCTCTTGTAGAGTGAGCTATTGCGCTGTGAGCTATTGTGGAGTGAACTATTGCACAGTGAGCTTTTGTGGAGTGAGCTCTTGCGCAGTGAGCTATTGTGGAGTGAGTTCTTGGGATGTAAGCTCTTGTGGAGTGAGCTATTGCGCTGTGAGCTATTGTGGAGTGAGCTATTGCACAGTGAGCTTTTGTGGAGTGAGCTCTTGCGCAGTGAGCTATTGTGGAGTGAGTTCTTGGGATGTAAGCTCTTGTGGAGTGAGCTCTTGTGAAGTGAGCTCTTGCGCAGTGAGCTTTTGTGGAGTGAGCTCTTGCGCAGTGAGCTATTGTGGAGTGAGTTCTTGGGATGTGAGCTCTTGTGGAGTGAGCTATTGCGCAGTGAGCTATTGTGGTGTGAGTTCTTGTGGAGTGAGTTATTGCGCAGTGAGCTCTTGTGGAGTGAGCTATTGCGCAGTGAGCTCTTGTGGGGTAAGCTCTTGTGGAGTGAGCTCTTGTAAAGTGAATTATTGTGGAGTGAGTTATTGCGAAGTGAGCTCTTGTGGGGTAAGCTCTTGTGCAGTCAGCTCTTGTGGAGTGAATTATTGTGGAGTAAGTTATTGTGGAGTGAGCTCTTGTGGAGTGAGCTCTTGCGCAGTGAGCTCTTGTGGAGTGAGTTCTTGTGGAGTGAATTATTGTGGAGTGAGTTCTTGTGGAGTGAGTTCTTGCGCAGTGAGCTCTTGTGGAGTGAATTATTGTGGAGTGAGTTATTGTGGGATGAGTTCTTGTGCAGTGAGCTCTTGTGGAGTGAGCTATTGCACAGTGAGCTATTGCACAGTGAGCTCTTGTGGAGTGAGTTCTTGTGGGGTGAGATAAGGTTTTTCCTGAGGTAAGTTGTCTCAGTGAGGTCTGCGTGTGCTGGCATGTCTGAGGTTGCCACCGGGGGCAGCGGTGAGGTGGGTAGACACATTCCTCTCTAACTGCCTGAGGCCACACCGTCCACTTGAAGGACTGCTCTGAGGGGCTGCGTGCTGCCGGACCGCCGGGGTCTAATTTAGTCACAGACGTAACAGTGAGTGGGTGCACTCTGTTAGACACTCTCAGAGGAGTGTTTCTAGTAATGGGCTATTTTTAGAAACAACCAAAATCAGAAATAAGATTAAAAAAGATCTTCTTGGTACTCGGGCTGATCAGTAACCCGCTGGACTGACAGGAGACCAACAGCAACAAGTTTAAGCGTTACCATAGTAACACTGAAGCATTTCTATTGGTCCAATCATCATAAACCTTCATACTGTAACCAAGCTGGTTCCAGTTTGTCTGTCCTTTTTTGGCGGTAATTTCTCCTCCAAGCCACTAGGGTGTAGTGAGTCATTTGAGACTACCAGGTAGCATTGTTAGCGTTGTTCTCCAGAGGTTTCCATGCTGTGCTGACGAGCTGTAAGTTCCTCCAGTTCTTATTTGCTGGGAAGTTGTGTTGTTGTTGTGTTTGTTGTTGTTTCTACATAATAAAGCAAATAATGAGTGAAAAAAATACTCAAGATCAAGAGACACTCACATATACACACACACTAGTGAACAGACACACTAGGGGGCAGTGATACACTCACATATACACACGCACTAGTGAACAGACACACTAGGGGGCAGTGATACACTCACATATACACACACACTAGTGAACAGACACACTAGGGGGCAGTGATACACTCACATATACACACACACTAGTGAACAGACACACTAGGGGGCAGTGATACACTCACATATACACACACACTAGTGAACAGACACACTAGGGGGCAGTGATACACTCACATATACACACGCACTAGTGAACAGACACACTAGGGGGCAGTGAAACACTCACATATACACACATACTAGTGAACAGACACACTAGGGGGCAGTGATACACTCACATATACACACACACTAGTGAACAGACACACTAGGGGGCAGTGAAACACTCACATACACACACACACACACACTAGTGAACAGACACACTAGGGGGCAGTGATACACTCACATATACACACACACACACTAGTGAACAGACACACTAGGGGGCAGTGATACACTCACATATATATACACACACACTAGTGAACAGACACACTAGGGGGCAATGATACACTCACATATACACACCCACACTAGTGAACAGACACACTAGGGGGCAGTGAAACACTCACATATACACACCCACACTAGTGAACAGACACACTAGGGGGCAGTGAAACACTCACATATACACACACACACTAGTGAACAGACACATTAGGGGGCAGTGAAACACATATGCACACAAACTAGTGAATGGACACACTAGGGGGCAGTGAAACACATATGCACACAAACTAGTGAACAGACACACTAGGGGGCAGTGATACACTCACATATACACACACCAGTGAACAGACACACTAGGGGGCAGTGATACACTCACATATATACACACACACTAGTGAACAGACACACTAGGGGGCAGTGATACACTCACATATACACACCCACACTAGTGAACAGACACACTAGGGGGCAGTGATACACTCACATATACACACACACACTAGTGAACAGACACACTAGGGGGCAGTGAAACACTCACATATATACACACACACTAGTGAACAGACACACTAGGGGGCAGTGATACACTCACATATACACACCCACACTAGTGAACAGACACACTAGGGGGCAGTGAAACACTCACATATACACACCCACACTAGTGAACAGACACACTAGGGGGCAGTGAAACATTCACATATACACACACACACACTAGTGAACAGACACACTAGGGGGCAGTGAAACACATATGCACACAAACTAGTGAACAGACACACTAGGGGGCAGTGATACACTCACATATACACACACCAGTGAACAGACACACTAGGGGGCAGTGATACACTCACATATATACACACACACTAGTGAACAGACACACTAGGGGGCAGTGATACACTCACATATACACACACACACACTAGTGAACAGACACACTAGGGGGCAGTGAAACACATATGCACACAAACTAGTGAATGGACACACTAGGGGGCAGTGAAACACATATGCACACAAACTAGTGAACAGACACACTAGGGGCAGTGATACACTCACATATATACACACACCAGTGAACAGACACACTAGGGGGCAGTGATACACTCACATATACACACACACTAGTGAACAGACACACTAAGGGCAGTGATACACTCACATATACACACACTAGTGAACAGACACACTAGGGGGCAGTGATACACTCACATATACACACACACTAGTGAACAGACACACTAGGGGGCAGTGAAACACTCACATACACACACACACTAGTGAACAGACACACTAGGGGGCAGTGAAACACTCACATATACACACACACACACACACACACTAGTGAACAGACACACTAGGGGGCAGTGATACACTCACATATATACACACACACTAGTGAACAGACACACTAGGGGGCAGTGATACACTCACATATACACACCCACACTAGTGAACAGACACACTAGGGGGCAGTGAAACACTCACATATACACACACACACACGAGTGAACAGACACACTAGGGGGCAGTGAAACACTCACATATACACACACACACACCAGTGAACAGACACTAGGGGGCAGTGAAACACATATGCACACAAACTAGTGAACAGACACACTAGGGGGCAGTGATACACTCACATATACACACACCAGTGAACAGACACTAGGGGGCAGTGAGCACATTTGCCCAGACTGGTGAGGAGCTCTAGCACTGCGCCTGATCTTTAGTCTTAGTCGTGGGTGACGTCAGGAGTTACAGTACAGTTCAGTACATTAACACTGTGGGTAGATCCTCTGTGGCAGTGATCTTGAGCTACAGTAGATCCAAACTGACTTCAGTAAGCTTACTACCCCCACACTTAACTCTAATACATCTGATCCTGCCAATCCCGTACCTGGAAAGAGGTTAATTACCTGCACCTGGGCTCTGCAGGTAAGTACACACATGGACACCCCCCCCCCCCCCCCCCCCAGGTTCTTCTTATGTGTACTATATTATATATATTAATAGTACTAATATTAGTGAATAAGTGTGTTCGTATGTGTACTATATTAATAGTACTAATATTAGTGAATAAGTGTGTTCGTATGTGTACTATATTAATAGTACTAATATTAGTGAATAAGTGTGTTCGTATGTGTACTATATTAATAGTACTAATATTAGTGAATAAGTGTGTTTGTATGTGTACTATATTATTAGTAATAATATTAGTGAGTAAGTGTGAGGAGATCAGAACTATAGTTGGTATGGAATTATTCCTGGAGCAGAATTAAACATCTGGTTGTGTTTAAAGAATGTTTAGAGGGTCTTTTAGAAATGAGCTCATTTGCTCTGATGCTGGTTTACATACTTTGAACATTCTGACCAGCAGCTTCATGAGGAGCCACATGAGCTGCTTCTCTAACAGGACTGAAGAAGATAGTGTAGATGCTGAGATCTTGTTCTGATAAACAGGTTTGGTGGTTTTATAGCTCTTATAAAAATATACATTCTCATTTTTACATTTAAATACAGTCCAATGTTTGTTTTAGTAATATTTGTGTACATGGGCTCCAACTTCACTGTTTACACTCGTCTCTCAACACATTCACATCCAAACCTCTTTATAACTATAAACATATATATTTAGGTATGTATCTCCAAACTTTTGACTGGTGGTGTATCTCTCCGGGAGGGGGGTTGGAGTCATTCCAGGGACCCTGTGTTCTAACTGAGCTGCGTGTCCAGAGGGGCTATAGTGTGTGAGCTCTGACTGCAGCTGGAGCGCCGCTCTGCTCGGAGGTCCACTCCTGGTTTTCTTTTACTGCACTGGATGACTGAGGTTTTGCATCAGCTGATCCCAGATCAGCTCAAACACTCAGCTCCTCCCTATTAAACTCACAGGCACGTGCATGTTTCTCAGAGATGGCAGCCTTCATCTCTGCCCTCAATCAGACTCTAATCCCAGATTAGAGGAGAATGTCACTGGACTGGGATTACCGTTCTGGCTGCTGCAATTTTATTATTGATTCTCTACCTTCTCTCTTCTCTATACCTTCTCTCTTCTCTATACCTTCTCTCTTCTCTATACCTTCTCCCGTCTCTATACCTTCTCTCTTCTCTATACCTTCTCTCTTCTCTATACCTTCTCTCTTCTCCATACCTTCTCTCTTCTCCATACCTTCTCTCTTCTCCATACCTTCTCTCTTCTCCATACCTTCTCTCTTCTCCATACCTTCTCCCGTCTCTATACCTTCTCTCTTCTCCATACCTTCTCTCTTCTCCATACCTTCTCTCTTCTCCATACCTTCTCCCGTCTCTATACCTTCTCTCTTCTCTATACCTTCTCTCTTCTCCATACCTTCTCTCTTCTCCATACCTTCTCTCTTCTCCATACCTTCTCTCTTCTCTATACCTTCTCTCTTCTCCATACCTTCTCCCGTCTCTATACCTTCTCTCTTCTCTATACCTTCTCTCTTCTCCATACCTTCTCTCTTCTCCATACCTTCTCTCTTCTCTATACCTTCTCTCTTCTCCATACCTTCTCTCTTCTCTATACCTTCTCCCGTCTCTATACCTTCTCTCTTTTCTATACCTTCTCTCTTTTCTATACCTTCTCTCTTCTCTATACCTTCTCTCTTCTCTATACCTTCTCTCGTCTCTATACCTTCTCTCGTCTCTATACCTTCTCTCTTCTCCATACCTTCTCTCTTCTCTATACCTTCTCCCGTCTCTATACCTTCTCTCTTCTCTATACCTTCTCTCTTCTCTATACCTTCTCTCTTCTCTATACCTTCTCCCGTCTCCATACCTTCTCTCTTCTCTATACCTTCTCTCTTCTCCATACCTTCTCTCTTCTCCATACCTTCTCTCTTCTCTATACCTTCTCTCTTCTCTATACCTTCTCTCTTCTCTATACCTTCTCTCTTCTCCATACCTTCTCTCTTCTACATACCTTCTCTCTTCTCTATACCTTCTCTCTTCTCCATACCTTCTCTCTTCTCTATACCTTCTCTCTTCTCCATACCTTCTCTCGTCTCTATACCTTCTCTCGTCTCTATACCTTCTCTCTTCTCCATACCTTCTCTCTTCTCTATACCTTCTCCCGTCTCTATACCTTCTCTCTTCTCTATACCTTCTCTCTTCTCTATACCTTCTCTCTTCTCTATACCTTCTCCCGTCTCTATACCTTCTCTCTTCTCTATACCTTCTCTCTTCTCTATACCTTCTCCCGTCTCCATACCTTCTCTCTTCTCTATACCTTCTCTCTTCTCCATACCTTCTCTCTTCTCTATACCTTCTCTCTTCTCTATACCTTCTCTCTTCTCCATACCTTCTCTCTTCTACATACCTTCTCTCTTCTCTATACCTTCTCTCTTCTCTATACCTTCTCTCTTCTCTACACCTTCTCTCTTCTCCATACCTTCTCTCTTCTCTATACCTTCTCTCGTCTCTATACCTTCTCTCGTCTCTATACCTTCTCTCTTCTCTATACCTTCTCTCTTCTCTATACCTTCTCCCGTCTCTATACCTTCTCTCTTCTCTATACCTTCTCTCTTCTCTATACCTTCTCTCTTCTCTATACCTTCTCCCGTCTCTATACCTTCTCTCTTCTCTATACCTTCTCTCTTCTCTATACCTTCTCTCTTCTCTATACCTTCTCTCTTCTCTATACCTTCTCTCTTTCTCCATACCTTCTCTCTTCTACATACCTTCTCTCTTCTCTATACCTTCTCTCTTCTCCATACCTTCTCTCTTCTCTATACCTTCTCTCTTCTCTATACCTTCTCTCGTCTCTATACCTTCTCTCTTCTCTATACCTTCTCTCTTCTCCATACCTCTCTCTTCTCTATACCTTCTCTCTTCTCCATACCTTCTCTCTTCTCTATACCTTCTCTCTTCTCTATACCTTCTCTCTTCTCCATACCTTCTCTCTTCTCCATACCTTCTCTCTTCTCTATACCTTCTCTCTTCTCTATACCTTCTCTCTTCTCCATACCTTCTCTCTTCTCCATACCTTCTCTCTTCTCTATACCTTCTCTCGT
>CM038720.1:42649113-42691613 GCA_021613375.1 Megaleporinus macrocephalus | reverse complement strand
GGTAAACTGTTACACTACCTACACCTACCTGTGTACAGGTAAACTGTAACACTACCTTCACCTACCTGTGTACAGGTAAACTGTTACACTGCCCCTCCATATGAAAAATGAGTGACTAGGCGAGAGAGCGGTCTAGTCGGAGCCTTGTCTAACATCTCCACAGCCCTATATTAGCCTGATCAGAGCGCGGCTAAGAACAGAATGAAGGGATGGAGGGATTAGAAGTAGGAGCAGATGAGTGTAGCACGGAGGAACAAAGAGATGTGAGTAATTACAGACACAGTGTGGAGCACGTGTGCAGTTAGAGGGTCTACCAGCCGAGGAACATCTCACACCGAGCAGCTTTGAAGTTTAAGCCCCTAAACTGCAGACCTGCTATTCAGTTATTAATTCTAAGACGTATAATTCAGATACCTGCGGAGAAACTAATATCTATAATAAGATCTTCAGTCTGGCTCCACATGCGGGTCACTCAGAACTTACAGGGTTAAAGAAACAGACGAGCGAACGCTGAAATCCAGAGTCAGCACGATTCTAGCGTTAGCGCGTCGCTTAATGATGTCGGGGTGAGGACTACGGTCAGGGGGGGTCAGTCTCGGTGTGAGACTGCTGAACATGAAAGGAGGTCTCTGTTTACTGCAGAGAAACTGACCGCTCGGCGTCTTTCGCACTAAATGAAAGAGGAAGAGGCGGCTGTGGAGAGACAGAGCCGGAGAGGCTGCGTGTGCTCTTCGGCCCAAATTGCTGTGGTTTTTAATTTGGGGATGATTTTCACCCTCAGAGTCTTCTAGAGGCTCTCTCACCCCGTTCCGCCCGAGGCCCACCAGCAAGTTTTCTCTCTCTCTTCTGAACTGCTGACACTGAAAACCTGAGACTCGTTACCTCAAACAATAACAAACAAACGAACCTGTGTGAGGGGAGGCAGACGAGAGAGGCTGAAACAGGTGCAGACATTGTTTACTGGAGTCCATAAAATAAACACAGACACACAAAACAACTAAACACTAAGTTCTCACACACTGGAACAGAGGAACATCAAAGCATTAATACATCATAAACAACAACGCCAGACAAACACAGGGAGCAAACAGAGTGTGTGTCTGAATCAGTACATACCAGACTGGACCCACTGGTCCACTGCTGGACCGGTAAAGCAGTCGAGCTCTTTCAGTACGTCCCACTTCTGACCAACATCCTTTAATACAGGACCACCACTGTTCACGCCCTGCTGCTCATTAGAAGCTCCATTCAGACTTTAGATCTTGTATGTGACTCTGATCTGCGTACTGAACTCGGACGGTGTGGAGCTGGAGCTCAGAAGAAACGTCAGTAGTTCAAACGTCTGTATCAGTTTTACCAGCAGTACTACATACACACAGCTGATGTTCTGCCTTCTGCTGGTTTATCTCTTCTACATACACTGACTCAGGACAGACCCCCCAACCACAAAACATGATTTTGTTGGGTTGAACCACCTAGCAACATCTTAGCAACAATCTTGCAACACCATAGCAACCAGCTGGGATACCCTGGCAAGCACAGAGCAAAACCCTAGCCACGAGCTGAGATACCCTAGCAACCACATGGCAAAACCACAAGAACCAGCTGGGATTCCCTAGCAACCCAATGGCAACAGCATAAGAACCGGCTAGGACACCCTAGCAACTGCTTAGCAACACCTTATCAACCAGCTGGGATACCCGAGCAACCACCTGGGACATCTTAGCAACTGCCTAGCAACACCCTAGCAAACAGCTGGAAAACCCTAGCAACTGCCTAGCAACACCCTAGCAACCAGCTGGAAAATGCTAGCGACTGCCTAGCAATACCCTAGCAACCAGCTGGGATACCCTAGCAACACCCTAGCAACCAGCTGGGACACCCTAGAAATTGCCTAGCGACACCCTAGCAACCCTAACTGAACGTAGTTGGCCCATAAGCACATAACATATAAACACATAAATGGTGAGCCCTTTGATCTGATGTATATGTATATGCATTGAAGCTGACAGGTTTGATGCTGACTGATGGAAAAGAGAAAGTTATTTATTCTTATTTACGTGTTGTAACTGCCTGTTAATGATTTAATGAGTTTATAATCTAATTAATACCCATTAATTAACTCATTTTAAAGCATCCATAACTGATTTATTACGAAGTGATACCTTTGCTTTTAAGTGCACAAGAGTGTATGGTGGAATCGTGATGACCAGTTGGGTTGACACCATGTCGCTAGACTAGGAATCAGGACTATATATATATATATATATATATATATATATATATATATATATATATATATATATATATATATATATATATATATATATATTTATAAAGGCTCAATAAGACCATCCAGATGTGTGTAATAAACAACAATATTCTAGCAAAGCCAGGAATAGCCGACATCTGTGACCTTTGTCCCAGATAGAGGAGAAACAGTGCTGTGCTTATCTCTCTCTCCTCAGATAGAGAGAGAGAGAGAGAGAGAGAGTGATAGAGAGAGGGAGAGAGAGAGAGAGAGAGTGATAGAGAGAGGGAGAGAGAGAGAGAGTGATAGAGAGAGGGAGAGAGAGAGAGAGAGAGTGATAGAGAGAGGGAGAGAGAGAGAGAGAGTGATAGAGAGAGGGAGAGAGAGAGAGAGAGAGTGATAGAGAGAGGGAGAGAGAGAGAGAGAGAGTGATAGAGAGAGGGAGAGAGAGAGAGAGAGAGAGGAAGAGAGAGAGAGAGAGAGTGATAGAGAGAGGGAGAGAGAGAGAGAGAGAGTGATAGAGAGAGGGAGAGAGAGAGAGAGAAAGCCCCGATGGTACTTAATATTGGTCAAAAAGTGGGCTAGTGTTTTTATTATTATTCTTTGTGGAGGAGGAATCACGATTGGGAACGTATCTGGTCGTGCTTGCACCCCCCCCCTCCCCCTTCACCCCCCCCCCTCCCCCTTCACCCCCCCCCCCCCCCCCTCCCCCGCTCCCTCTCAGCTTGAGTTTGTGGGTTACTGAAAGATTTCAGCAGCCGCACATAAGAAGATTAGAGAGGAATTAACGTCATTCTTTTGTCATTATAGGAATAAATTGATATTTGGTTTTAATCGGAGGGAGGGGGAGGGGAGGGGGAGGGTGACATGCAGGAGCAGACCATGTCCTGAAAGCGCACAGAGTACCTAGCACAGCCACATGCACACCCACACACACTCACACTCCCTCCGTCACCGAGGAGAGCTTGCTGTGCCCGGCCAGAGGATTTTAAATGGTGAACTCCGACTGCCATGCAAGCGTGGTCATCCTCAGGGGACTCCATGGCACTGCGTTGACTGAGTGGGGTGACCGGAGGAATGGGGTACGCTCGGAGATGGATGGACTCATAGGATGAAGGGTACACATCCATGTATGTCCATGTCACACTGACCCCACGCTGGATGTTCTGAGACCAGGGAGCCACTCTGTTCTTCTCCCTGGAGCTCCACCCTGAGCTATGAAGCTGACAGCGGTGGTGCTGAGACTGCTGTACGTGGCCTGGCTGTGGCCTCTCGCCCTGCGCGGTGAAAGCCAGTTCTCTGGCCGTCGCAAACACAAGGAGGTCTACCTGGGAGAGAACACACGGCACAAACACGGAGGGTGAGGCTGGTGCTGGGTTATTAGACTTTAACTTATATTCTACTGAACAACATTTTACAATCCTAACCTGAACTCAAGTCCTACCTGGTATTATAGTACTGTAGTATTATAGTAAAGTGTAGTATACAATAACCCTAGTATACACATTTAACTGTAACCACAGTTCTAACTGTATCCCTTACCACAGTTTTAACAGTAACCCTAACCACAGTTCTAACTGTAACCCTAACTGTGATTCTAACTGTAACCCTAACTGTGATTCTAACTGTAACCCTAACCACAGTTCTAACTGTAACCCTAACTGTGATTCTAACTGTAACCCTAACCACAGTTCTAACTGCAACACTAATTGTAATTCTAACTGTAACACAAACTATGATTCTAACTGTAACTCTAACTGTGATTCTAACTGTAACCCTAACTGTGATTCTAACTGTATCCCTAACCACAGTTCTAACTGCAACACTAATTGTAATTCTAACTGTAACACAAACTATGATTCTAACTGTAACTCTAACTGTGATTATAACTGTAACCCTAATCATATTTCTAACTGCAACACTAATTGTAATTCTTACTGTAACACAAACTATGATTCTAACTGTAACTCTAACTGTGATTATAACTGTAACCCTAACTGTGATTATAACTGTAACCCTAACCATATTTCTAACTGCAACACTAATTGTAATTCTAACTGTAACACAAACTATGATTCTAACTGTAACTCTAACTGTGATTATAACTATAACCCTAACTGTGATTATAACTGTAACCCTAATCATGATTATAACTGTAACCCTAATCATAGTTCTAACTGGAACACTAATTGTAATTCTAACTGTAACACTAACTGTGATTCTAACTGTAACCCCAACTGTGATTCAAACTGTAATCCTAATCATGATTCAAACTGTAACCCTAATCATGATTCTAACTGTAACCCTAACCACAGTTCTACCTGTAACCCTAACCACAGTTTTAACAGTAACCCTAACCACAGTTTTAACAGTAACCCTAACCACAGTTCTACCTGTAACCTTAACTGTGATTATAACTGTAATATAAACCACATTTCTAACTGTAACCCTAACCACAGTTCTAACTGTAAAACTAATTGTGATTCTAACTGTAACCCTAACTGTGATTCTAACTGTATCCCTAACCACAGTTCTAACTGTAACCTTAACCCCAGTTCTAGCTGTAACCCTAACTGTGTTTCTAAGTGTAGCAGTAACCGCAGTTCTAACTGTAACACTGTGATCCTAACTGTAACACTAAACATGATTCTAATTGTAACACTGTGATTCTAATTGTATCCCTAATCTTTATTCTAACTGTAACACTAAAAGAGATTTTAACTGTAACCCTAACCGTGATTTAACTTTAATCCTAACTGAAATTCTAAAATCAAATTTAACCCTGTTTCTACATGTAAATAGGTTTCTAACTGTAACCTTGGTTACGATTCTAACATCAACCTTAACAAAGATTCTTAACTGTAACCCTAATAGCAATTTGATCTCTGACCATGATCTTAACTCTAAACATACTAACAGTAATCCTATCCGTGATTTTAACCCAGGTGTGTCCAGACCTATCCACAAAGAGCCACTGCTGCAGGTTTTCATTCTAAACGAGTTGGAACATGCCTGATTCTACTCGCTAGTCTTCAAACAAGTGCATACGCCTGCTTTGTTGAAATGCAAACCTGCAACCTTAACCGTGATACTAAATGTAACTCTAAACGTGACTCTAACTAACGCTAACTATAATTCTAACTGTAACATTAACCGTAATTCTAACTGTAACCGTACCCACAGTTCTACCTGTAACCTTAACTGTGATTATAACTGTAATATAAACCACATTTCTACCTGTAACCCTAACCACAGTTCTAACTGTAACACTAACTGTGATTCTAACTGTAACCCTAACACCACTTCTAACTGTAACCCTAACAACAGTTTTAACTGTAACCCTAACAACAGTTCTAACTGTAACACTAACTGTGATTCTAACTGTAACCCTAACACCACTTCTAACTGTAACCCTAAGCACAGTTTTAACTGTAACACTAACTGTGATTCTAACTTTAACCCTAACAACAGTTCTAACTGTAACCCTAACCGCAGTTTTAACTGTAACACTAATTGTGATTCTAACTGTAACCCTAACCACAGTTTTAACTGTAACACTAATTGTGATTCTAACTGTAACCCTAACCACAGTTTTAACTGTAACCCTAACCACAGTTTTAACTGTAACACTAACTGTGATTCTAACTGTAACACTAATTGTGATTCTAACTGTAACCCTAACCACAGTTCTAACTGTAACACTGTGATTTTAACTGGAACTCTAACCACAGTTCTAACTGTAACACTGTGATTTTAACTGGAACTCTAACCACAGTTCTAACTGTAACACTGTGATTCTGACTGTAACCCTAACTGTAACCTTAACCACAGTTCTAACTGTAACACTAATTGTGATTCTAACTGGAACTCTAACCACAGTTCTAACTGTAACACTAACTGTGATTCCAACTGTAACCCTAACAACATTTTTAACTGTAACACTAACTGTGATTCCAACTGTAACCCTAATTGTATCCCTTACCACAATTCAAGCTGTAACCTTAACCACAGTTCTAACTGTAACACTGTGATTTTAACTGGAAATCTAACCACAGTTCTAACTGTAACACTAACTGTGATTCTAACTGTAACTCAAATTGAAATTCTAATATTAAATTTAAACTAATTCCTCAATGTAACTGGGTTTCTAACTGTAGCTTCTAATCCTAACTGTGATTCTAACCCAGGCGTGTCCAAGTTATCCACAAAGTTTTCACTATAAACAACCTGGAACACGCCTGACTCTAATTGTTGTATCAGCTGGTCTTCAAATAACTGTATTTCTGCTTAGTTGAAATGCAAACCTTCAGCCCTTTGCAGATAAGATTAGAGACCACCATTATTGTAACCATAATCATGCTATATGTAACTAGAATAACAATTCTAAACCACAATTCTATGCATAGCACCCACCTTAGCCTTCCAACTTTAACCTTAACCCTGATTCTCCTGATAATTCTAATCATAATCTAATCTTAACCTTTAACTAAGATCCTTAATAACTGCAGTGCTAATCATCTTAAAAACAACAGCGAGTGGATTAATAATTTAAGAGTCTGTAGTTGGACCGTGTGTAAAGTGGAATCCAACCAGATTAACGGCTTAAACACACCTGATTCAGCTCTTCACTTAATTACCTGCTTCAATTGGTGTGCTGAACCTGAAGGACTAGAAGTGGTGACTACTGGTGTGGAAGCTGCTGCTACTGTAATGTATAGCAGGAGGATCTGTAGATGCTGATCAGGAGAATCTGTAGATGCTGATCAGGAGAATCTGTAGACGCTGATCAGGAGGATCTGTAGATGCTGATCAGGAGGATCTATAGATGCTGATCAGGAGAATCTGTAGATGCTGATCAGGAGAATCTGTAGATGCTGATCAGGAGAATCTGTAGATGCTGATCAGGAGAATCTGTAGATGCTGATCAGGAGAATCTGTAGATGCTGATCAGGAGAATCTGTAGACGCTGATCAGGAGAATCTGTAGACGCTGATCAGAAGGATCTGTAGACGCTGGTACCTGATCAGAAAGTGACAGTAAATGATACATTGAGATAAATGTTAAAATCATCATATATGTTTAATTAATAATAATAATAATAATAATAATAATAATAACAATAATAATCTAAATACTGCGCTCCGTACAACTCCTGCAGTCACGCGCAGGGTCAGGAGTACTTATCACTTTCAGGTTTATGTACAGTTCTGAATGTGGCTCAGGGTTATGGTCGGGATATAAACCAAAGATTATAACTGAATCCCTCAGAAGTGAAAGTGATACTGAGATCATAAACAGCAGCACGTATGAAATAAGTTTCAGGGTGTAGGACTTGGATTGGAGGTTGATCGGTTCAAATGGGCCCAGCATTCTTTCCAGTTCCTCAGGGATCTGGTTTATACAGCAGTGTTTATCTCCTCCTGTGTACGTTTGTGGTTGTTGGTGGGCGTGAATGCAGCTCCCTTGCGGTTAGTTGCGTCAGTAAAAGCTAATTTGGCTCAACTTCAGGATTTAACACAGAATTAAATCAGCTTTAATCTCAGAAACGTTAACCTTACAGACGCAGTCAGTTTTAAAGAATGTGAAGAACAGTCAGCATTTTCAACGCAGCTTCATTATGACAGTGAGGATATCGTCCCTGTCACGGAAAACCGAATGTCTTCCTTACTGTGATTTTTAGTTTTCTGTATATGTGAACTCTTCTTTACGTTGTCTCAGGGTTTCATGATGACTGAATGCTCCAAAACTGCTTCAAACCAAAACCTTTCCAGTGACTTACATTAAAAGTAAAGAAGTTTTTTGTCAGTTATCATTTTTGAGACTTGTTTTTGTTTGGTACGGTGATGATATGGTGAAGGGGGCATGTGAGGGTCAACAGAGATGCTGCACTAGACCCTCTCTGACCAACATTAATGAGGATCAGGGTGCAGGTGAGGTGACACAGCCTGCACTGGAACTGCAGCTTACTGCTGACTCAGGATCAGAGCTTCATTATAATCACCATCATCAAACAGAAAACAGGACTAGTGTGAGTGCGGATCCTGTCAGAGCCCAGCTGTAGTGATGAAGGCAGTGAGCTGTAGAGTCCTGGACGTTATTAGGAAAGTGGGTAACACTGTTGGAGGACAGGTGACGTGGAGCTACATTTAGAAAGCCTGATTCCAGTTTGTGTCGTCTGTTTTGAAAGAGGGAAAGGATGTAATTTTGTGATTTAAAATGCAAACTTTCATGCAATTTGCTGGAAACCTACATGAAACTAAATCACACTTGAGTAATGTAATAATATAAACCATCCTGCAACTCGCTTGAAACTCAGCCACAACAGTTGCAAGTTTCATGCAACAGCCTATTAAAATGGCAATAATGCATCATGTGATTGCAGGCAACATGCAACTAGTTGCATTAAATGCTAAAGGGACATAACTATACTATCAGTGGAGCTGATACAGTGGACAGTGAGTGGAGGTCCTGTATGGTCAGTGGAGCTGATACAGTGGACAGTGAGTGGAGGTCCTGTATGGTCAGTGGAGCTGATACAGTGGACAGTGAGTGGAGGTCCTGTATGGTCAGTGGAGCTGATACAGTGGACAGTGAGTGGAGGTCCTGTATGGTCAGTGGAGCTGATACAGTGGACAGTGAGTGGAGGTCCTGTATGGTCAGTGGAGCTGATACAGTGGACAGTGAGTGGAGGTCCTGTATGGTCAGTGGAGCTGATACAGTGGACAGTGAGTGGAGGTCCTGTATGGTCAGTGGAGCTGATACAGTGGACAGTGAGTGGAGGTCCTGTATGGTCAGTGGAGCTGATACAGTGGACAGTGAGTGGAGGTCCTGTATGGTCAGTGGAGCTGATACAGTGAGTGGAGGTCCTGTATGGTCAGTGGAGCTGATACAGTGAGTGGAGGTCCTGTATGGTCAGTGGAGCTGATACAGTGGACAGTGAGTGGAGAAATAAGGAGGAGGTCTGAATATTAAATGTTAAAACTTCGTACTACAGTTGTCTTAAAGCTGCAACTGCAACAAACAGCTCTGTAAAGAAAGTAGCATGAAAGTTTGTGAATTATTAATTATTAATTATTAATCAGCTAATTCTGTACTTTCTCTTTCACTGACTTTCAGACGAATAGACTTCAAAATGAAGAAGTCTGACAGCACCAAGTCTCTGCTCATCAAGTCGGAGCAGCTCCTGCGCATTGAGGATCACGACTTCGCCATGAGGCCCGGCTTCGGAGGTGATCACAGACACACAGATATACAGACAGAAATACAGACAGACAGACACACATACATACAGAAATACAGACACACAGACAGACACATAGACATACAGACACACAGACACACGTACATACAGACATACATACAGAAATACAGACACACAGATAAACAGACACACAGACACACATACATACAGACACACATACATACAGAAATACAGACACACATACATACAGAAATACAGACACACAGACAGACACATAGACATACAGACACACAGACACACGTACATACAGAAATACAGACACACAGATATACAGACACACATACATACAGACACACATACAGAAATACAGACACACAGATATACATACATACAGAAATACAGACACACAGACAGACACATAGACATACAGACACACAGACACACGTACATACAGACATACATACAGAAATACAGACACACACATATACAGACACACAGACACACGTACATACAGACATACATACAGAAATACAGACACACAGATATACAGACACACAGACACACATACATACAGACATACATACAGAAATACAGACACACAGACACACATACATACAGAAATACAGACACACATACATACAGAAATACAGACACACAGACACACAGTAATACAGACACACAGACAGACACACAGACATATAGACACACAGACACACGTACATACAGACATACATACAGAAATACAGACACACAGATATACAGACACACAGACACACATACATACAGACATACATACAGAAATACAGACACACAGATAAACAGACACACAGACACACATACATACAGACATACATACAGAAATACAGACACACAGACATACAGACACACAGACACACATACATACAGACATACATACAGAAATACAGACACAGATAAACAGACACACAGACACACATACATACAGACATACATACAGAAATACAGACACAGATAAACAGACACACAGACACACATACATACAGACATACATACAGAAATACAGACACACAGATATACAGACAGAAATACAGTCACACATACACACACATAGAAATACAGACACACAGACGTACATATATACAGACATACATACAGAAATACAGACACACAGACACACACATACAGACATACACACAGACGTACATATATACAGACATACATACAGAAATACAGACACACATACATAAAGACGGACATACATACAGACAGACAGACACACATACACACACATACAGAAATACAGGCACACAGAAATACATACATACACACAGACACACACACATACAGACATACATACAGAAATACAGACACACAGATATACAGACAGAAATAGACAAACAGACACACATACAGACAGACATCACAGACAGACAGACAGACAGACGTAAAACACAGTAGATCTAAAGTTCCTGTCACTTTTTTGAAATATTCCAGATACAGTATATAATTATACTAATAAATGAATATTACTGTCACACAGAGCACCAGCCGCCATCTCATTACAGTAACGTTACAGGGATCGTCTTCTGAACCTGTTTCAAACCTGAACTTTAAACTTGTTAGTGTTTTTAACATAACAAACAAACGCCAGCCAGCCTAAGACTAACAAACACAGCTTTAAAAATTTAAACATTTACACACGTACACGTTCATATTGTTACTGTCCAAAAAAAACCTGTTACTCCATTTTTTACTATTTTTATTTTTCTACATCATTTAAACACATAACATATATATATATACAACTCTGTTTTATTTTATTTTGAGATCTGAAATGACAGAGACAAATTTTATATTTAGAAATGACTTTTCAAAAAACTTAAATTTTATGTACATTGTATTTTAAATATCACATTTTTAAGTATTGTTTTGTTTCATAGGTTAAAATTTAGGGGTTGGGCTTTAAGACCTCCTAATGGACAGTACCCTATAAATGGTGATGATCTTTTTTTCGCTTTTGGGCAAAATTTAAAAACGTCTTGGGTTGTTTTAAAACCGACAGAAAATTAATTGTAAGACATTTTGTTGCATTAAATTATAAGTTAAACCTTTTTCACAGTCCTGTAAAGTTATTATTTTGGAGTTACAAGGTTTCGTTCTCACATCAACAATATATATATATATATATATATATATATATAGCTTTGTATTATTTTGCATAATGTCTTTGGTTTAAATAGAACTTTGTAAATATCTAAACTCTGAATATTTAATTGTTTTTATTATTATTATTATTATTTTAACTGTGGCTGTTTGAACTAACACTCTGAGTGTTTCAGTAGAGATCTGAAATTGTCCTTAAGGACCAGTTTTTTTTATTAGTCATTAATGACGACTAATGACTCATCTAAAAGTTTCAATTTCACTTTGCTTTTAATTATTTTGTGCAAAATCTAAAACCCCCTTTGCGTTGTGATGAAATTTTGTAGTGAATGATCTAAAAGAACTGGTTCAAAATGAACTATGAAAAAAATCTAGTTGTATTCAATTCTGTTATAAGTTAAATTAGAAATATTTATGAATAGTCATGTTTATTTTTTGTGGTGGTCTCAATTAATTTACTAGAACAGTTTTTATTTCTCTTTCTTTTTATCATAAAGAACTCTCTGTCCACATTTTCTCTCATTAACTGCTCGAGAGGCTGCTGACCGCTACGTAACTGTCCTTTAGCCCGCCAGCGAGCCAGCGAGAGGAATGTGGGTCAGAGTGTCATATCCTGCACGTCCAGAACGTCCAGAAAACCCACGCTGACCCAGATCAGCAGCGGTGCCAAGCGGACAATGAGCACAGATGTGTGTGTGTGTTTTATTTTTTTGATGTGCAGTAATCTGGATTATAATCTCAGCCTGAATGCCGAGTGAAGGAGGGTCAATCTTACGGGCAGCTAGAACCCCAGAGAAGGTCCAGAGTGGACGGTGGCTCAGTAAAGTAATCTGTTCTGAGATTTCAGCCATTAAATGTTTTTCTTTCTGTTCTGTGTACAAATACAAATAAAAACAGAGAACAGTAAATCATAAACCTGCTTCAGACTGTATTGGAACTAAAGCAGCACATTAAATATCTTTAATCTTATCAAATTAATTATTTTTAAATATACATCTATACAATATATATATACATGACTACAACACCGTCCCAGACCATTTTTAATGTAACGCATTGACTGTCAGACTTTAAGACACATTTGATTCTTAACAGTGTAGCCATGAGGGACAGTGATGCAGCCTCATTTCCTACTCTAAAATGTAGGGGGTGTGGCTAAAAAAAGTCCGCACCCATAAACTAAATCTCTGTGTTTCAGTAGAGATCTGAAATGGATTTCTTAAATTTAATAACTCTTTAATAAATCTAATGACTCATCTAAACGTTTCAATTTCACTTTAAAAGATATTTTTAATCTTTTTTTTCAGTATTATTTTGTTTAATAAGTAGAAATTTAGGGGTTGGGGTTTCATAGGTCTGTTCAGACAAAAAACAGACCTATAAATGATAATAAATTATTATAAATGATCACAATTATATAAAAACCTAGTATGCATTTTTGGAAAAATTGTTTTAATTTAAATTTTAAATTCCCATTTGTTTTTTTCACATTCCTATAAAGTTACTATTTCAGAGTAACTAACTTTAGTTCTCACTCCAACTTAATTTTTAAAAAATATATGTTCATTCTAAAAATTACAGCTACAACACATTCCAGAAACGTTGTGAGACCATTAGACCAGAAATCTTTTAGATATTAAAGGTGATCCAGTTATGTTTGAATATAAAGATTATTTTAGCGTCACATTGCCAAAAATACAGTACTGTGTAAAAGTTTTAGTCACTCTGAGACATTATTATAAATAAAAAGCTATTTTTTACAGACAGGAAGTTTTTATTTACTCAGTAAACACTTTATTATTAAATATTAATCAGTATTAATAGAGTAAGTAGAGCTTTTACACTTTATTATAAAATATTAATCAGTGTTAATAGAGTAAGTAGAGCTTTTACACTTTATTATTAAATATTAATCAGTATTAATAGAGTAAGTAGAGCGTTTACACTTTATTATTAAATATTAATCAGTATTAATACAGTAAGTAGTGTTTTACACTTTATTATTAAATATTAATCAGTATTAATAGAGTAAGTAGAGCTTTTACACTTTATTATTAAATATTAATCAGTATTAATAGAGTAAGTAGTACTTTTACACTTTATTATTAAATATTAATCAGTATTAATAGAGTAAGTAGTGCTTTTACACTTTATTATTAAATATTACTCAGTATTAATAGAGTAAGTAGAGCTTTTACACTTTATTATTAAATATTAATCAGTATTAATAGAATAAGTAGTATTTTACACTTTATTATTAAATATTAATCAGTATTAATAGAGTAAGTAGTGTTTAACACTTTATTATTAAATATTAAACAGTATTAATAGAGTAAGTAGAGCTTTTACACTTAAATATTAAATATTAAACAGTATTACTGTGTGTTTATTTAACCCTTTCCAAGATAAGATTATCAGAAAATGTTATATTATTATAAGTTGCAACTGTAATTTGGCAGGAGGTGTTAAAACTATTGCATGCAACTGTGTAAGATTATTTAAAGATAATATTCACAAGAGGTTCTGCACAGCACCAATAAGGTTCCGCTGCTGTCACAGAAACTGTTATTTTTGTATGACTAAATGGATTTCAAGCCCAAGGGTTCTATTTAGTGATGCTGTAGAAGAACCAAACTCTGGTTCCTGCGATGATGTTCTTAAGGAGTGATTCTTTAAAGAGATATTTTTGGAAATTATATTTAAATATGAAGAAACGTTCTAAAGTAAACATTCTACACTTCCTAGAACTCCACAACTAAATCCAGGACCACTCAGGACCCTCCAGGAGAGTAACAGGCTGCAGAGTAACTGACAGTATTATATGTACGTCTTAGCTGGAGCATGTTTCTAATCCCAGAGTAACCGTTAATGTTGAGATTGAGCTGCATCGTACCTCGACCTGGATTACAGCCACGGAATCATTCAGACTGGAATTCTCAGAAACCAGACACTTACGCAAAAGTCCATACGCCAGAGCTTAATGAAGATAATGCAGGAAAAGAAGATAGATAGATAGATAGATAGATAGATAGATAGATAGATAGATAGATAGATAGATAGATAGATAGAGAGAGAGAGAGAGATAGATAGATAGATAGATAGATAGATAGATAGATAGATAGAGAGAGAGAGATGGGTAATGGACAGAGAGATAGATAGATAGATAGATAGATAGATAGATAGATAGATAGATAGATAGATAGATAGATAGATAGATAGATAGATAGATAGAGAGAGAGAGAGATGGGTAATGGACAGAGAGATAGATGGACAGAGAGAGGTAGAAGGATGGATTGATAGATAGAGAGATAGATAGATTGATAGAGAGATGGATAGATAGATAGAGAGGGAGAGCGAGATAGATAGATGAATAGATAGAGAGAGATAGAGGTGGAAAGATAGATTCATAAATAGAAAGAGAAAGACAGACATAGATAAGAGAAAGACAGACATAGATAATATACAGAGAGATATAGATAGATAGATAGATAGATAGATAGATAGATAGATAGATAGATAGATAGATAGAAATGTAAATTGATATATAGAAAGAGAGAGATAGATAATGGATAGAGACATAGATGGACAGAGAGAAGTAGATAAAAAGATAGATTGATAGAGAGATAGATTGATAGAGAGATGGATAGATGGATAGATAAATAGAGAGGGAGAGAGATAGATAAATGGATAGAGAGAGAGAGAGGGCGAGAGATGGAATGATAGATTCATAAATAGAAAGAGAAAGAGACATAGATAGATAGATAGATAGATAGATAGATAGATAGATAGATAGATAGATAGATAGATAGATAGATAGAGATGAAAATGTAAATTGATATATAGAAAGAGATAGATAGATAATGGATAGAGAGATAAACGGACAGAGAGAGGTAGATAGCAAGATGGATTGATAGAAAGATAGATTGATAGAGAGATGGATAGATGGATAGATAAAGAGAGAGGGAGATAGATGGATGGACAGAGAGAGGAAGATAGATAGATAGATAGATAGATAGATAGATAGATAGATAGATAGATAGATAGATAGATAGATAGATAGATAGATAGATAGATAGATAGAGAGGGCGAGAGAGAGATAGATGGATAGATAGAGAAATGGAGAGGGTGAGAGAGAGATAGATGGATAGATAGAGAGAGATAGAGATGAAAATATAGATTGCTAAATAGAAAGAGAGAGATAGAGACAGAAAATAAACAGAGAGAGGAAGGTAGAGATAGAATGAGAGAGAGAGAGATGGATATATAAAGAGATATATAGAGAGGGAATGATTTGATTGCACTCAGCCACGAGTGAATTAGGGATCTCAGGTACTGATGTTGGATGATTAGTTCTAGATCACACTCCTCTCGTCTCAGAGGTACTGGATGGAGCTCCATCAGAGCGGCCCAGTCTCGTGTTCAATACCGCGCTTCAATCTTTAACTTGTCTCCAGTCCCGTCCGTACAGAGGGTGGAGCGGTGAGGGGGCTGTGTGGTGGTCCGAGCTGGGTATGTTTTGTTTTCTGCAGCTGTATTTGCTCTTTAAGGAGAGACAGAGATGTTTCTGTGTACGTTCCCGTCCAGGAGAGAACACACAGTCCCACAGTAATCTCAACACAGGGATTAATACTGAGAGCATTTATCTACACAGAGTCTCAGACAGCTAAACACCGGCCCGGCCCTCACCGCGGCACAGCCCGTCTCCTAAAACACAGCCCGACCCCAGAACCACACACACAGATATCTGGAGGGGTATTTAACTGCTGCTTGCTTCTCATTGGCAGATATGTTAGCAAATGTCCAAAGTTTACGCCACAGTTTCCTCCCTCACATTACATTACCGCTTTCCACTCTACCACACACACCCACACATCACTGTCCAATGAAAACCAAGTATCAAGATCAGACTAGCTGCCTAACCTTCACTACAGACTCTACTGAAATGAACATGGACTCTAACTAGCTTCCACTAAACTTCTACCTTCATTACTGTCTTCATCACTCTCACTGTTCTTCATCTGTACTGTAATTCATCATAGTGATATCATATTATGATTATTTAAGCCCACCAGAGCAGCTGAACAGGAGTATAAGCTGGTACAGTCAGTATATCAGTACTGTTTGAGTAGTTTGAACAGAGGAGGATGGGTCCCCCCTAGAGAGTCTTGGTTCCTCCCAAGGTTTCTTCCTCCAGCTCTGAGGGAGTTTCTCCTGGCCACTGTCGTCTATGGCTTGCTCACCGTGATTTCTATGATTTCTATGATTTCTATGATTTCCTTCCATGTTTTTATTTTCTTTTTAGGCTTATTTATGCTCTATCGAACATTTCTAATCTAAGCTGCTTTGTGATGACATCAGTTGTTAAAAAGCTATACAAATAAATTTTGATAAATGAGATTTGATTTGAGGTATCTAAGTGATTTTTGGTTTTCTACACAGGTTGGACTCTATCACTGGGTTTAACATTATGTCCAAATTTCAATAAAAATGGCCCAAAACAGCTTAGACATATTTCTGGTTCCATTGACTTACATTGAAGGTGAAGAACATTTTTGAATTCTCCTGTAAAGTTGGCATTCTGGAGAGTTTCAGTGTAGGATGACGTTGCTTCTATGTTATGTACTGTCTGTGAATAAGATATACATAATCTACATATCACTGCCCCATATAGTCACCTATTACCTGTATGCTGTGTATATTGTATATTGATTATTGTCTGTATATGTTGTGTATATTCTGGACTGTTTTTAAATAATGCATTGTTTTGTGTGTCAACATACTTGGCCAATGAATCAGATTTTGAATCAAATCAGCGCCTGAACTGCATTAGATAATCACTCACAGAAAACACCAGAGTTGTTTTTTGTAATTTGTATTTGGACACTCAATTCTCCAAACAGGTGTTGCTGTGGTATGAACTGCAGATGGAGGACTGTTAGTGATTTTCCACATAGGGGGGCGCTATCATACTCTCTCAGAACGTCTGTGGTTCACATCGTTTACAGTCAGAATCAGTTTAACTGAGAACCATGAGGAGCTTTTATCTAGTACCAAAAGTATCTAGTACTGACCAAGAAACAGCAGCTGAGCTGTCTGACCCTTCGCCTGCAGTCAGGACGAGAGACTGAACTTCCTGTTCCAGTTTCTTGTAGCTGTAGTTTTAAACCTCTCACCAGTGACCAGTCACATCACCCCCAGACCAACTGTTCACTCTACAATACTCACTCTTACCGAGCACACGAGGGTGAAGCAGCTTATTCACAAGTTTTCCTGTAACTGGAATTTAAGCGTTTATAAACTATGACTTTACACGAAAGCTCCACAGGAGGTCCTTCATTTCAGACTTGCTCGAGTCACTCCTCCTCACTACACACTCTCTGGTTGAGGTTCAAACACAGGCTGGAGGTCAGACTCTGGTTACATGTCTACGACATTGTTTTCCAGGATCGGCTATTCCTGTCGGCATTGACGTGCAGGTGGAAAGTATTGACAGTATCTCAGAGGTCAACATGGTGAGTACCTACTGACCTTCACCACCAGTGGTTTGTTAAACCAGAACTCAGGGACACTCAGGCGGTCCACGTTTACTGCTAACTTCTATACAGTGTCCAGTTTCTAAAATTTGCAAACATCCAATCAGAGTAAAGTGAGTATGGAAGGGGCGGGGCTTATGCTATGTTTATGCTCATGTTCAAACGAATGAACCTGAAATCGCTTATAAAGTGTAGGTGTAGCAGTTATTGGGGTTTTATGGAATTCTGTTTAAGAAAATTTATTTATCCGAGCCGAACAGTCCACTGTGTAATTATAGTTCTGTAGAATGAGGACCTTTAAACAAAAAAATCTGAAAAATATAATATTTGGGTAGAAATTGTGGGTGTGATATCATCTCATTCTTTAAGATTGGACTGGATCATGAGGAATCCAGAGGAAGGAGGCATTCCAGAATGAAATAATCACTGATTCATTTTAGTAAACTAAACAACTCATCTCAAAAAGTTGGGACAGCATCACGTCTACCAGCGTGTAGCATCAAGTCTTCTTTTAACAGCACTCTGTACACGTCTGGGAAGTGAGGAGACCAGCTGCTGGAGTTCTGGAGAGGAAAGTCGTCCCAATACAGTTCTGGGTCGTCTTTGCCTGATTCTTTGGTTTCATGATGCTCCTAATGTTTTATTGGTGAACGTCTGGACTGCACGCTGGTCAGTTCAGCAGCCGGACTCTTCGTCTGTGAGGTCCTGCTGTTGTGATGGATACAGGATGTGGTTTGTTGTCCTGCTGAAATATAAGGTCTTCTGAAAGAGACTCAGACTGTGTTGAATGAGCTTCGGTCCAGAGAAGATGGTGGTGCTTCTGGATTGTGTGGCTTCTTCTATGCATGTGCAGCTTTAACTTGTATTTGTGGATCCCACGGTGAGCTGTGTTCACAGACAGTGTTTCTGAGCTCATGCATTAATGTCCAGTACAGAGTCAGGCCTGTCTGAGGACCTGAAGATCAGGAGCATCCAGTACTGACTGTCAGCCTTGTCCATTGCGCACAGGGATTCCTCCAGATCACTCTTATTATAGGACAACCGTCCCACATTAATATCTGGGTGTGTTATTATTTTGTAATTTATAGCTATGTTGTTGAGTTTATATAACACCAATTCTGGTTCTGGATGCAGTTCAGTAAAGGAAGTTCCTCTGAGGCAGTGGCCTCTAATCCGAGTCCTGGAGAGCTTAGTTCCAAGCTTAGTTCCAAGCTGTAGCCAATCAGCTGCCCCTTTCCTTATTTCATTCTAAAACCTCTGATCCAGCCAATTAGGGATTGTGATTGGAACTATGTTCTGATTAGATGTTGTATTGAGTTCTATCCAAACGCATTAGTGTAATTATATTGGTGAACGTAGTGCCTGAAATAGTTTCTTAGCTTTTTCTGTACGCAGGACTTCACCATGACCCTGTACCTGAGACACTACTGGCAGGACGACAGACTGGCCTTTCCGTCCAGCAATAACAAGAGTCGGACATTCGATTCACGACTGGTGAAGAAAATCTGGGTGCCTGACGTTTTCTTCGTTCATTCCAAGCGCTCTTTCATTCATGACACCACCATGGAGAACATCATGCTGAGAGTGTATCCGGACGGCAACATCCTCTACAGCGTCAGGTACCTACCAGCCTGGAGGAGCTAATAGTGTAAAAGTGTTAATCTGATCAGTAAGTGTCTGATCACCAGTAAGAACAGCAGATCTGATTAGAACAGATGTAAATAATCAGACATACAATACAAAGTAACATGAATATGTTATTGTGAGAGAAGTAGATCAGATCTTGATCCAGTTTGAAGAACAAAGTTAGGTTCCAGATTTCTCCTGGACGCCCCAGACATTGTATGAATGTGTTCAGTTCCTTCAGCAGCAAATCTTGATTTATCTTAATGAAGTACTGAGCAGTCAAAGCAGGTATTAGATCAGAACTGATAATAATACTGGGTTGTTTAGGAGAAGCTTGGAAAGAGTTAAATAAACACACTGACGTATGAAAAACACTACTAACTCTATTAATACTGATTAATATTTAATAAAAAAGTGTAAAAGCACTACTTACACTATTAATACTGTTTAATATTTAATAATAAAGTGTAAAAGCTCTACTTACTCTATTAATACTGATTAATATTTAATAATAAAGTGTAAAAGCTCTACTTACTCTATTAATACTGATTAATATTTAATAATAAAGTGTAAAAGCTCTACTTACTCTATTAATACTGATTAATATTTAATAATAAAGTGTAAAAGCACTACTTACTCTATTAATACTGATTAATATTTAATAATAAAGTGTAAAAGCTCTACTTACTCTATTAATACTGATTAATATTTAATAATAAAGTGTAAAAGCTCTACTTACTCTATTAATACTGATTAATATTTAATAATAAAGTGTAAAAGGTCTACTTACTCTATAAATACTGATTAATATTTAATAATAAAGTGTAAAAGCTCTACTTACTCTATTAATACTGATTAATATTTAATAATAAAGTGTAAAAGGTCTACTTACTCTATAAATACTGATTAATATTTAATAATAAAGTGTAAAACCACTACTTACTCTATTAATACTGATTAATATTTAATAATAAAGTGTAAAAGCTCTACTTACTCTATTAATACTGATTAATATTTAATAATAAAGTGTAAAAGCACTACTTACTCTATTAATACTGATTAATACTTAATAATAAAGTGTAAAAGTACTACTTACTCTATTAATACTGATTAATATTTAATAATAAAGTGTAAAAGTACTACTTACATTATTAATACTGTTTAATATTTAATAATAAACTGTAAAAGCACTACTTACTCTATTAATACCATTTAATATTTAACAATAAAGTGTAAAAGCACTACTTACTCTATCAATACTGATTAATATTTAATAATAAAGTGTAAAAGCTCTACTTACTCTATTAATACTGATAAATATTTAATAATAAAATGTAAAAGGTCTACTTACTCTATAAATACTGATTAATATTTAATAATAAAGTGTAAAAGCTCTACTTACTCTATTAATACTGATTAATATTTAATAATAAAGTGTAAAAGAACTACTTACTCTATTAAAACTGTTTAATATTTAATAATAAAGTGTAAAAGCTCTACTTGCTCTATTAATACTGATTAATATTTAATAATAAAGTGTAAAAGTACTACTTACTCTATTAATACTGTTTAATATTTAATAATAAAGTGTAAAAGCTCTACTTACTCTATTAATACTGATTAATATTTAATAATAAAGTGTAAAAGTACTACTTACATTATTAATACTGTTTAATATTTAATAATAAAGTGTAAAAGCTCTACTTGCTCTATTAATACTGATTAATATTTAATAATAAAGTGTAAAAGTACCACTTACTCTATTAATACTGTTTAATATTTAATAATAAAGTGTAAAAGCTCTACTTACTCTATTAATACTGATTAATATTTAATAATAAAGTGTAAAAGTACTACTTACATTATTAATACTGTTTAATATTTAATAATAAAGTGTAAAAGCTCTACTTACTGTATTAATACTGTTTAATATTTAATAATAAAGTGTAAAAGCTCTACTTACTCTATCAATACTGATTAATATTTAATAATAAAGTGTAAAAGCTCTACTTACTCTATTAATACTGATAAATATTTAATAATAAAATGTAAAAGGTCTACTTACTCTATAAATACTGATTAATATTTAATAATAAAGTGTAAAAGCTCTACTTACTCTATTAATACTGATTAATATTTAATAATAAAGTGTAAAAGAACTACTTACTCTATTAAAACTGTTTAATATTTAATAATAAAGTGTAAAAGCTCTACTTGCTCTATTAATACTGATTAATATTTAATAATAAAGTGTAAAAGTACTACTTACTCTATTAATACTGTTTAATATTTAATAATAAAGTGTAAAAGCTCTGCTTACTCTATTAATACTGATTAATATTTAATAATAAAGTGTAAAAGTACTACTTACATTATTAATACTGTTTAATATTTAATAATAAAGTGTGAAAGCTCTACTTGCTCTATTAATACTGATTAATATTTAATAATAAAGTGTAAAAGTACTACTTACATTATTAATACTGTTTGAATAGATGTAAACATTTTCAGAATATTTAAGCATTTTTACACACCAATGCCCAGTAAGTTTATTTATGTTCTCAGAATAAAAAGCAGCTCATGTGGCTCCTCATGAAGCTGCTGGTCAGAATGTTCAAAGTATGTAAACCTGAATCAGAGCAAATGAGCTCATTTCTAAAAGACCCTCTAAACATTCTTTAAACACAACCAGATGTTTAATTCTGCTCCAGGAATAATTCCATACCGACTATTCTATAGTTCTGATCTCTTCACACTTATTCACTAATATTATTACTATTAAATTAGTACACATAAGAACACACTTATTAATATTAGTACTGTTATTATAGTACACAGAAGAAGAAGCTGGGGAGGTATGTGTGTATGTTTGTATGGTTTTTAAACATGCTTTAAACATAATTTACTCACTGCTATCTGTTTTTACTGGCCCACCATATAACGTCCCAACTTTTTTGGAATTAGGTTTGTACAGGTCTTGTCTGGGTTTATGTCCACTGTGGTGTGGTGACCAAAATGCTAATAATAATTAACTATTAAAATCTATAACTAATAAAACTTAGAGAACATTAATATATGCACATATACATTTAAAAGGACATTTTAAATTTCAGACTGTACATTCACGAGATTTAGAGCCTAAAATCACATTTCAGTTTTCAACAAAAACCCAAAACATATGTGTGATTCTTTGTGTGAACATTGATGGTGTTCTCACTCAAACTGTGTGTACTTTATCAGGTGTGTCTAGCACAGAGAAGCATGTTTACACTAGGTGAGGTGTGTCTGTCACTTGAACATGCTGTAATATATATAAATGATATACATGTACCATCTAAATCTAAATGTCTTATTTTATATATATATGTATGTATATACATATATATATATATACACTCATTTCATCAGTTATAAATTATTATTATCATTATTATTATTATTATTAAAACTAGCATTTTGGTCACCACGCCACTGTGGCCATAACCTCAGACACAGCCTGTAGAAACCTAATTCCAAAAAAGTTGAGGCATTATATGGAGAGTAAGTTAAAACAACAGTAAGGACATTATGTTTGAAATATGTTTGAAAGCTGTATAAATATACAATATTTTAAACATACCTCCCCGGGTTGTTCTTATTTGTACTATTCTAATATTTAATAATATTCCTGTGGGCACTAATAGTGTATATATATATATGTTTTATTTTAAATAAGTAGTATCATCCACAGGAACACAGTCGTGGAGGAGAATGAATATGTGATTATTAGAATATTGTAATAATGTTGTGCTTTGTTACAGAATTACTGTGACTGCTTTGTGCTCCATGGACTTCAGTAGTTTTCCACTAGATACTCAGAACTGTTCTCTGGAACTGGAGAGTTGTGAGTACTGCTGTGTGTGTGTGTGTGTGTTGGGGGGATGGGGGGGATTATTTCCTGCTTGAAATATGTGACAGTGTCTCTTTGATCTCTGCTGTCCGGGTCATAGCTGCTCTGTCCTGCAGGGATCATGTCTCTCTACACACATTCAAGATAAAACGAGTTAAAAACACAAAGTTAAACTGATCTCAGCATCATAACCTTTAGTCTGCTGAGAAAACCCACTCATCAGTTTTACTTGACTCTATTTTGTCATATTTGGATTTCCTGTTTGTTATAAATCAGTGGGTCTTTGTGTCAAAATCAAGTATTAAAACTGACAATTTAATTAGATTATGTCCAATTACTTATGAGTCTCTAAAAATGGGGTATGTAGGAAAATAGTAGTTCCTGCACTGTTCACCTGACCAGGATGTACATACTTTTAAGTTAAAACTGACTGTGTGATTAAGTAATGATATTAACACTGATGATTAATAAGCAATGACTAACATTGTGGAGTAGAGTCACTTTTACTAATATATAAGTAACTATAATTAGCTATCATTAACACTAATCATTAAGTACACTGTGATTCGTGATAAATGGATTTATAGTGACGCTGCACTCTTGGAAACGTAATTACTTGAACTTGCATTAAAGGAGCAATATGTAAGATTTGTAGATTGCTAACCAGCTAGCCCTGCCCCATCCTGTGTTGTAATACAACTTTGTACCTGAAGAGGTGATAGTGAGTCACTGTAGTACCACTTTGTACCTGAAGAGGTGATAATGAGTCACTGTAGTACCACTTTGTACCTAAGAGGTGATAGTGAGTCACTGTAGTACCACTTTGTACCTGAAGAGGTGATAGTGAGTCACTGTAGTACCACTTTGTAGCTGAAGAGGTGTTAGTGAGTCACTGTAGTACCACTTTGTACCTGAAGAGGTGATAGTGAGTCACTGTAGTATCACTTTGTACCTAAGAGGTGATAGTGAGTCACTGTAGTACCACTTTGTACCTGAAGAGGTGATAGTGAGTCACTGTAGTACCACTTTGTACCTGAAGAGGTGATAATGAGTCACTGTAGTACCACTTTGTACCTGAAGAGGTGATAGTGAGTCACTGTAGTACCACTTTGTACCTGAAGAGGTGATAGTGAGTCACTGTAGTACCACTTTGTACCTGAAGAGGTGATAGTGAGTCACTGTAGTATCACTTTGTACCTGAAGAGGTGATAGTGAGTCACTGTAGTACCACTTTGTACCTAAGAGGTGATAGTGAGTCACTGTAGTACCACTTTGTACCTGAAGAGGTGATAGTGAGTCACTGTAGTACCACTTTGTACCTGAAGAGGTGATAGTGAGTCACTGTAGTACCACTTTGTACCTGAAGAGGTGATAATGAGTCACTGTAGTACCACTTTGTACCTAAGAGGTGATAGTGAGTCACTGTAGTACCACTTTGTACCTGAAGAGGTGATAATGAGTCACTGTAGTACCACTTTGTACCTGAAGAGGTGATAGTGAGTCACTGTAGTACCACTTTGTACCTGAAGAGGTGATAGTGAGTCACTGTAGTGTCACTTTGTACCTGAAGAGGTGATAGTGAGTCACTGTAGTACCACTTTGTACCTAAGAGGTGATAGTGAGTCACTGTAGTACCACTTTGTACCTGAAGAGGTGATAGTGAGTCACTGTAGTACCACTTTGTACCTGAAGAGGTGATAATGAGTCACTGTAGTACCACTTTGTAGCTGAAGAGGTGATAGTGAGTCACTGTAGTACCACTTTGTACCTAAGAGGTGATAGTGAGTCACTGTAGTACCACTTTGTACCTGAAGAGGTGATAGTGAGTCACTGTAGTACCACTTTGTACCTGAAGAGGTGATAGTGAGTCACTGTAGTACCACTTTGTACCTAAGAGGTGATAATGAGTCACTGTAGTACCACTTTGTACCTGAAGAGGTGATAGTGAGTCACTGTAGTACCACTTTGTACCTGAAGAGGTGATAATGAGTCACTGTAGTACCACTTTGTAGCTGAAGAGGTGATAGTGAGTCACTGTAGTACCACTTTGTACCTAAGAGGTGATAGTGAGTCACTGTAGTACCACTTTGTACCTGAAGAGGTGATAGTGAGTCACTGTAGTACCACTTTGTACCTGAAGAGGTGATAGTGAGTCACTGTAGTACCACTTTGTACCTGAAGAGGTGATAATGAGTCACTGTAGTACCACTTTGTACCTAAGAGGTGATAGGGAGTCACTGTAGTACCACTTTGTACCTGAAGAGGTGATAATGAGTCACTGTAGTACCACTTTGTACCTGAAGAGGTGATAGTGAGTCACTGTAGTACCACTTTGTACCTGAAGAGGTGATAGTGAGTCACTGTAGTGTCACTTTGTACCTGAAGAGGTGATAGTGAGTCACTGTAGTACCACTTTGTACCTAAGAGGTGATAGTGAGTCACTGTAGTACCACTTTGTACCTGAAGAGGTGATAGTGAGTCACTGTAGTACCACTTTGTACCTGAAGAGGTGATAATGAGTCACTGTAGTACCACTTTGTACCTGAAGAGGTGATAATGAGTCACTGTAGTACCACTTTGTACCTGAAGAGGTGATAGTGAGTCACTGTAGTATCGCGTGGCGACTCTGGCATGGCGACTCTGGTGTCGTGACTCTGGCGTGGTGACTCTGGCGTGGCGACTCTGGCGTGGCGACTCTGACATGGTGACTCTGGCGTGGTGACTCTGGCGTGGTGACTCTGGCGTGGCGACTCTGGCGTCGTGACTCTGGCGTCGTGACTCTGGTGTCGTGACTCTGGCGTGGCGACTCTGGCATGGCGAGTCTGGTGTCGTGGCTCTGGCGTGGTGACTCTGGCGTGGTGACTCTGGCGTGGTGGCTCTGGCGTGGTGACTCTGGCGTGGTGACTCTGGCGTGGCGACTCTGGCGTCGTGACTCTGGCGTGGTGACTCTGGCGTGGTGACTCTGGCGTGGTGACTCTGGCGTGGCGACTCTGGCGTCGTGACTCTGGTGTCGTGACTCTGGCGTGGCGACTCTGGCATGGCGACTCTGGTGTCGTGGCTCTGGCGTGGCGACTCTGGCGTCGTGACTCTGGCGTCGTGACTCTGGTGTCGTGACTCTGGCGTGGCGACTCTGGCATGGCGACTCTGGTGTCGTGGCTCTGGCGTGGTGACTCTGGCGTGGTGGCTCTGGCGTGGTGGCTCTGGCGTGGTGACTCTGGCGTGGTGGCTCTGGCGTGGTGACTCTGGCGTCGTGACTCTGGCGTGGTGGCTCTGGCGTTGTGATTGTGGTTTTGTGAACGTAATTGTTAATATTTTAGGTGATAGTGAGTCACTGTAGTATCACTTTGTACCTGAAGAGGTGATAGTGAGTCACTGTACTACCACTTTGTAGCTGAAGAGGTGTTAGTGAGTCACTGTAGTACCACTTTGTACCTGAAGAGGTGATAGTGAGTCACTGTACTACCACTTTGTAGCTGAAGAGGTGTTAGTGAGTCACTGTAGTACCACTTTGTACCTGAAGAGGTGATAGTGAGTCACTGTAGTACCACTTTGTACCTGAAGAGGTGATAGTGAGTCACTGTACTACCACTTTGTACCTGAAGAGGTGATAGTGAGTCACTGTAGTACCACTTTGTACCTGAAGAGGTGATAGTGAGTCACTGTAGTACCACTTTGTACCTGAAGAGGTGATAGTGAGTCACTGTAGTACCACTTTGTACCTGAAGAGGTGTTAGTGAGTCACTGTAGTACCACTTTGTACCTGAAGAGGTGATAGTGAGTCACTGTACTACCACTTTGTACCTGAAGAGGTGATAGTGAGTCACTGTAGTACCACTTTGTACCTGAAGAGGTGATAGTGAGTCACTGTAGTACCACTTTGTACCTGAAGAGGTGATAGTGAGTCACTGTAGTACCACTTTGTACCTGAAGAGGTGATAGTGAGTCACTGTACTGTGGAGTAGAATCAGTCCAGCATGTGAGCATGGCGTGGTGACTCTGGTGTCGTGACTCTGGTGTGGTGACTCTGGTGTCGTGACTCTGGCGTGGTGACTCTGGTGTCGTGACTCTGGCGTCGTGACTCTGGTGTCGTGACTCTGGCGTGGCGACTCTGGCGTGGTGACTCTGGCGTGGCGACTCTGGCATGGTGACTCTGGTGTCGTGACTCTGGCATGGTGACTCTGGCATGGTGACTCTGGCATGGTGACTTTGGTGTCGTGACTCTGGCGTGGTGACTCTGGCGTGGCGACTCTGGCGTGGTGACTCTGGTGTGGTGACTCTGGCGTGGCGACTCTGGCCTGGCGACTCTGGCGTGGTGACTCTGGTGTCGTGACTCTGGCGTGGTGACTCTGGCGTGGCGACTCCAGCGTCGCGACTCTGGCATGGCGACTCTGGTGTCGTGACTCTGGCGTGGTGACTCTGGCGTGGTGACTCTGGCGTGGTGACTCTGGTGTCGTGACTCTGGCGTGGTGACTCTGGCGTGGCGACTCTGGCGTGGTGACTCTGGTGTCGTGACTCTGGCGTGGTGACTCTGGCGTGGTGACTCTGTTGTCGTGACTCTGGCGTGGCGACTCTGGCATGGCGACTCTGGTGTCGTGACTCTGGCGTGGTGACTCTGGCGTGGCGACTCTGACATGGTGACTCTGGCGTGGTGGCTCTGGCGTGGTGACTCTGGCGTGGTGACTCTGGCGTGGTGACTCTGGTGTCGTGACTCTGGCGTGGTGACTCTGGCGTGGCGACTCTGGCGTCGTGACTCTGGCGTGGTGACTCTGGTGTCGTGACTCTGGCGTGGCGACTCTGGCATGGCGACTCTGGTGTCGTGACTCTGGCGTGGTGGCTCTGGCGTGGTGACTCTGGCGTGGTGACTCTGGTGTCGTGACTCTGGTGTCGTGACTCTGGCGTGGCGACTCTGGCATGGCGACTCTGGTGTCGTGACTCTGGCGTGGTGACTCTGGTGTCGTGACTCTGGCGTGGTGACTCTGGCGTGGTGGCTCTGGCGTGGTGGCTCTGGCGTGGTGACTCTGGCGTGGTGGCTCTGGCGTGGTGACTCTGGCGTGGTGACTCTGGCGTGGTGACTCTGGCGTGGTGGCTCTGGCGTGGTGACTCTGGCGTGGTGACTCTGGCGTCGTGACTCTGGCGTCGTGACTCTGGCGTGGTGGCTCTGGCGTGGAGGCTCTGGCGTGGTGGCTCTGGCGTGGTGGCTCTGGCGTTGTGACTCTGGTGTCGTGACTCTGGCGTGGTGACTCTGGCGTGGTGACTCTGGCGTGGTGGCTCTGGCGTGGTGACTCTGGCGTGGTGACTCTGGCGTGGTGACTCTGGTGTCGTGACTCTGGCGTGGTGGCTCTGGCGTGGCGACTCTGGCGTGGCGGCTCTGGCGTGGTGACTCTGGCGTGGTGACTCTGGCGTGGTGGCTCTGGCGTGGTGACTCTGGCGTGGTGACTCTGGCGTCGTGGCTCTGGCGTGGTGACTCTGGCGTGGTTACTCTGGCGTCGTGGCTCTGGCGTGGTGACTCTGGCGTCGTGACTCTGGCGTGGTGACTCTGGCGTCGTGACTCTGGCGTCGTGGCTCTGGCGTGGTGACTCTGGCGTCGTGACTCTGGCGTGGTGACTCTGGCGTCGTGACTCTGGCGTGGTGACTCTGGCGTGGTGACTCTGGCGTCGTGACTGGCGTCGTGACTCTGGCGTGGTGACTCTGGCGTGGTGACTCTGGCGTCGTGATTGTGGTTTTGTGAACGTAATTGTTAATATTTATGTAAACAGTCTGATTCCAAAGTCAGTATTCAGTTTTCCACAGACTGGAAACGACAAAGAAGTACATTTTTTTGTATTTATTTAATTCTATTTTATTTTATTTTATTCCATTTTTATATTTATGCCACGAGTGTTCTGATTGGCTGAATGGTGCGAGGACACTATACTAGTTTTACTCCTGTCCTATGAAAAAACACTGACCTACTGTTTTCCTATGTAAAACGATTTACCCCTCACCTTTTAACTGCCCCCCTCAGTCACCTCACCCTATGAAGTTACTATTTTAAAGATACACTATCAGTCAAAAGTTTGGAGACACCTCCCCAGCTTCTTCTTATGTGTACTATATTAATAGTACTAATATTAGTGAATAAGTGTGTTCGTATGTGTACTATATTATTAGTACTAATATTAGTGAATAAGTGTGTTCGTATGTGTACTATATTATTAGTACTAATATTAGTGAATAAGTGTGTTTGTATGTGTACTATATTAATAGTACTAATATTAGTGAATAAGTGTGAGGAGATCAGAACTATAGAATAGTCGGTATGGAATTATTCCTGGAGCAGAATTAAACATCTGGTTGTGTTTAAAGAATGTTTAGAGGGTCTTTTAGAAATGAGCTCATTTGCTCTGATGCAGGTTTACATACTTTGAACATTCTGACCAGCAGCTTCATGAGGAGCCACATGAGCTGCTTCTCTAACAGGACTGAAGAAGATAGTGTAGATGCTGAGATCTTGTTCTGATAAACAGGTTTGGTGGTTTTATAGCTCTTATAAAAATATACATTCTCATTTTTACATTTAAATACACTCAAATGTTTGTTTTAGTAATATTTGTGTACATGGGCTTCAACACTCGTCTTTATATCTAAATGTCTTTATAGTTATAAACATATATAAACATATATAAACATATATATATTCAGGTGGGTGTGCCCAAACTTTTGATTGGTAGTGTATTGACAGGTTGTGTTATCTTACACACTGCTCCTTTAAGGTAAAGTAAAGTTCACACACAGTCTGCACACACGCCTGTAGGTCCACGGTAACGTCTGCATCATCTCCTCACACACAGCACGTAAGCGCATGGTCCTCAGCTTCAGAGGAGAGATGGCCGGAGAGCCAGAGCGTGCCGGGCTCTGCCGTCTCTCCTCTGAGAGTTGCTGCCCATGCTTCTTCAAGGAGAGTGTCCTGTCTGACCGCTGTCCACCCTCCGTCCCCCTCTGCTCTCTTGAAGACGCGTACAATGAAAACGACCTCATGCTCTACTGGAAGAACGGGAACGATTCATTAAGGACTGACGAGATCGTGCTCTCTCAGTTTTTTATTGAAGAATTCCACCCTTCCTACGGGCTAGCCTTCTACAGCAGTACCGGTACGTGCTTCCGCCTCGTCCTCTCGTCTACCTGTCCTGGTGTCGTGCGTGACCACAGAACTGCTGGGAGGGACTCCAGGTAGAAGTTGCTCTTGGATGCTCACTGACGCTCAGACCAGCCGCATCCTGGTGTCCAGCACTAGGAGATAAAAGGGCAAGCTGGTGTCAGTGGGAATAAAAGCAACTTTCACCTTCACCCTGTGAGAGTGAAGCCCCCTGTGAGAGAGTGAAGCCCCCTGTGAGAGTGAAGCTCTGTGAGAATGAAGCCCCCTGTAAGAGTGAAGCTGTGTGAGAGTGAAGCCTTGTGAGTGTGAAGCCCCCTGTGAGTGTGAGTCTCTGTGAGAGAGTAAGTCTCTGTGTGAGAGTGAAGACCTGTGTGAGAGTGAAGACCTGTGTGAGAGTGAGTCTGTGTGAGAGTGAGTCTCTGTGTGAGAGTGTGTCTCTGTGAGCGTGAGTCTCTGTGAGTGTGAGTCTCTGTGTGAGAGTGAATCTCTGTGAGAGAGCAAGTCTCTGTGAGAGAGTGAGTCGCTGTGAGTGTGAATCTCTGTGAGAGTGAGTCTCTGTGAGAGTGAGTATGTGTGAGAGAGTGAGTCTCTGTGAGAGAGTGAATCTGTGTGTGAGAGTGAGTCTGTGCGAGAGTGAGTCTGTGTGAGAGTGAGTCTGTGTGAGAGTGAGTCTGTGTGTGAGAGTGAGTCTGTGTGAGAATGAGTCTGTGTGAGAGTGAGTCTGTGAGAGAGTGAATCCATGTGTGAGTGAGTCTGTGTGAGAGTGAGTCTGTGTGAGAGTGAGTCTGTGTGTGAGAGTGAATCTCTGAGAGTGAGTCTATGTGAGAGTGAGTCTGTGTGAGAGTGAGTCTGTGTGTGAGAGTGAATCTCTGAGAGTGAGTCTGTGTGAGAGTGAGTCTCTGTGAGAGTGAGTCTGTGTGAGAGAGTGAGTCTGTGTGAGAGAGTGAGTCTGTGTGTGAGAGTGAGTCTCTGTGAGAGTGAGTCAGTGTGAGAGAGTGAGTCTGTGAGAGAGTGAGTCTATGTGAGAGTGAGTCTGTGAGAGAGTGAGTCTGTGAGAGAGTGAGTCAGTGTGTGAGAGTGAGTCTGTGTGAGATTGAGTCTCTGTGTGAGAGAGTGAGTCAGTGTGAGAGAGTGAGTCTGTGTGAGAGTGAGTCTGTGAGAGAGTGAGTCAGTGTGAGAGAGTGAGTCTGTGTGTGAGAGTGAGTCTCTGTGAGAGTGAGTCTGTGTGAGAGAGTGAATCTGTGTGAGAGAGTGAGTCTGTGTGTGAGAGTGAGTCTCTGTGAGAGTGAGTCTGTGTGAGAGAGTGAATCTGTGTGAGAGAGTGAGTCTGTGTGAGAGAGTGAGTCTGTGTGAGAGAGTGAGTCTGTGTGAGAGAGTGAGTCAGTGTGAGAGAGTGAGTCTGTGAGAGAGTGAGTCTATGTGAGAGTGAGTCTGTGAGAGAGTGAGTCAGTGTGTGAGAGTGAGTCTGTGTGAGAGTGAGTCTGTGTGAGAGTGAGTCTATGTGAGAGTGAGTCTGTGTGAGAGTGAGTCTGTGTGAGAGAGTGAGTCTGTGAGAGAGTGAGTCTGTGTGAGAGTGAGTCTCTGTGAGAGAGTGAGTCTATGTGAGAGTGAGTCTGTGAGAGAGTGAGTCTGTGTGAGAGTGAGTCTCTGTGAGAGAGAGTGAGTCTGTGAGAGAGTGAGTCTGTGTGAGAGTGAGTCTGTGTGAGAGAGTGAGTCTGTGTGAGAGAGTGAGTCTATGTGAGAGTGAGTCTGTGTGAGAGTGAGTCTCTGTGAGAGAGTGAGTCGGTGTGAGAGAGTGAGTCTGTGAGAGAGTGAGTCTGTGTGAGAGTGAGTCTGTGTGAGAGTGAGTCGGTGTGAGAGAGTGAGTCTATGTGAGAGTGAGTCTATGTGAGAGTGAGTCTATGTGAGAGTGAGTCTGTGTGAGAGTGAGTCTGTGTGAGAGTGAGTCTATGTGAGAGTGAGTCTATGTGAGAGTGAGTCTGTGTGAGAGTGTCGGCGTTCCTGGCTGTAAGGCTGAGCAGGAGAGTAGAGGAGAGAGATGGAAAGAGAACAGAACAGAATCAGTAGATCATTAATTTTATTTGTTTTTATATTTAAACTTTAATAAAATCATTAAGAATAATTTCTGTACTTACAGTCCGGCCTGGCGAGCAGCACAGCCGCTAAAGGAGGAAATAAATAATAATCAATAAAAAAAAATATGTAGAACACACACACACTCACTCACACTCACTCACTCTCTCTCTCTCTCTCACACACACACACACTTTACTTTAGTAACTGAGATAGAGGATCCAGTCGTGATGCTGGTGATCCGCTCCTGAGGAGCCACAGGAAGCTGAATGAAGAGAGGAGCTGCTGGTGTATTCAGGAGGTGCTGGCTGTACTGGGGTCAGTAAATAGGGGTGTTTGAGGTCTTACAGTGAAGCTATGAGGATGATGTTACAGGAGAAGATACTGAATCACATAAACATCCTTTAACTGATCACTACTTTAATGAAGAACAGACCCTCTCGTTTTTGGTGGACTGTCCCTGGCTGGAGCTGACCCCAGAAATGACCCTTCTTTAACTGAATTAAAAACACAGTCCTGAGAGAGTCCTGCAACAGAGCAGACAGGTAGACAGACATCCCACGTTGTGCTTATTTTGGCCAACAGAGGGCGCTGCTGAAAAGTAGTAACCACAGCTACAGCTTACTGGCCTAGTTTTACAGAACACTGCTGTAAACATCTCCAGCAGAAACCAGCACGTCTACAACACCACCACAAGCACCACCACGTGACCCGGGATTAGTGGGATACAGGATGTGAGGTGGAGCGTAGATCTGATTTGTATACAGTCTACTGGAATTTAACCATCGTCGTGCATCCATGCATCCATCCTGGAGCTGGTCCAGGGGTGTGACTGACTGGGGTCTGCCTATCAAGCTACAGCCACCAGTCTGTCTCCTCCACCTGGGGTCTCGTTTACCTGCCAAGATATTTAATATAAATAAGAATTACAGACTCACATCCCCTCATCCCCGACTAAACCACTACACGTTTGAAAAAGTTGTCCATGCTGTCCTAAACTTTTGAGTTATTTGAAGTTTCTGCTCATAAATTGTCCGTGTTAACTTACTATTTGAAATGGAATTAACTCAAAACGTATCAAAATATAAAATTTATCAGGCTGATATATATATATATATAAAAGAAGGAAGATTTCTCTTGTACTTAGACATTAATATTAAAATGTACTACACTAAGCAGTAAATGTGTAACGGTGATTGAACTGCAGCCAGAAATGCTTTTAATTCTCCTTCCCTGAAAACACTTCACCATCACCATCACTATGACCGTCACTATCACTATCACCATCACCATCACCATCACTATCACTATCACTATCACCATCACTATCACTATCACCATCACCATCACCATCACCATCACTATCACCATCACCATCACCATCACCATCACCATCACCATCACTATCACCATCACCATCACCATCACTATCACTATCACTATCACCATCACCATCACCATCACTATCACTATCACCACAGCACAGCATCACTGTTTATTGACATTAAACATTAAACATTTATTTAAATCCTGTACAGAACACAGACACAACCACGCAGCCTGGAATATCACATTACTGTTAGCATTAGCGACTGTAGCGGTAGTGACATTAGTGCTAAATATATTTTAGTGACAAACATTATTTCAGATTTTAAAGTAATGTTAAATGCATGTGACCTGAGAAATTATATTATATTATATTATATTATATTATATACTATTTTTGATCTCGTCACTGTTATTTACTATTTTTTTTATTTTAAAATAATAAGAAAAACCTTAATAGGTGACTGATACCGTATATAATATTATATATTATATTATTACAGGCCACCAGTCGGTCTCATTATATTATATTATATTATATTATATTATATTATATTATATTATATTATATTATATTATATTATATTATATTATATTATATTATATTATATTGGTCGTGTCAGTGTTATGTAACTGGGTTTAAGTAGTGTCCTATACTGCTCCAGACTCCTGTAGTGTAGCTCAGTAAACCTGTGTACACCTAACATTAACTTGCGTCCAGATAATTTTGCCAGTGTGACCAGATAAAATCTGATTGGACTTCTTACTTGTTTACTGTTTTCACTGTTATGTCGGGAGTGGACGGCCTAAACGTAACAGGACCGGGGTCCATCACTGAGCTCCTCCAGATGTGGTTTGAGTGATCCAGTTATAATCCGCTCACGCTGTGTCCTGTAGGTGTCCTCACCTGTCTCGTCCTGAGGACAGGCTAACTGATCTGCTAGCAGGTTAATGTGAGGTGTGAGCAGGTCGTGTGTGTGTTTATTCTCCGCTGCTGAGTTTCTGGACTCCCTCTTTAATTTCCTACCAGTCTGTGCAGGAGCGACAGCTGAGGCTGAGCTATTTCTCCATTTCCTGTGTCGGGAATGATAAATCCTCCTCCTTTCCTGCCTCTCTCTCTCTCTCTCTCTCTCTCTCTCTCTCTCTGTCTCTCTCTCTCTCTCTCTCTCTCTCTCTCTCTCTGTCTCTCTCTCTCTCTCTCTCTGTCTCTGATCCTCTCTTTCTCTCTCTCCCTCTCTCTCTCTCTCTGTCTCTCTCTCCCTCTCTCTCTCGCTCTCCCTCTCTCTCTCTCTGTCTCTGATCCTCTCTTTCTCTCTCTCCCTCTCTCTCTCTCTCTGTCTCTCTCTCCCTCTCTCTCTCGCTCTCTCTCTCTCTCTCTCTCTCTGTCTCTCTCTCCCTCTCTCTCTCGCTCTCTCTCTCTCTCTGTCTCTCTCTCCCTCTCTCTCTCGCTCTCTCTCTCTCTCTCTCTCTCTCTCTGTCTCTCTCTCTCTCTCTCTCTCTCTCTCCCTCTCTCTCTCTCTCTCTCTCTCTCTCTCTCTCTCTCTCTCTCTGTTTCTCTCTCTCTCTGTTTCTCTCTGTCTCTCTGTCTCTCTTCCTCTCTCTCTCTGTTTCTCTCTCACTCTTCCCCTCTCTCTTCCTCTCTTTCTCTCTCTGTCTCTCTCTCCCTCTCTCTCTCTCTGTCTCTGATCCTCTCTTTCTCTCTCTCCCTCTCTCTCTCTCTCTGTCTCTGTCTCTGATCCTCTCTTTCTCTCTCTCCCTCTCTCTCTCTCTGTCTCTCTCTCCCTCTCTCTCTCTCACTCTCTCTCTCTCTCTGTCTCTCTCTCCCTCTCTCTCTCGCTCTCTGTCTCTCTCTCTGTCTCTCTCTCTCTCTCTCTCTCTCTCTCCCTCTCCCTCTCGCTCTCTCTCTGTCTCTCTCTCCCTCTCTCTCTCGCTCTCTCTCTCTCTCTCTCTCTGTCTCTCTCTCCCTCTCTCTCTCGCTCTCTGTCTCTCTCTCTGTCTCTCTCTCCCTCTCTCTCTCGCTCTCTCTCTCTGTCTCTCTCTCCCTCTCTCTCTCGCTCTCTGTCTCTCTCTCTGTCTCTCCCTCTCTCTCTCTCTCTCTCTCTCTCTGTCTCTCTCTCCCTCTCTCTCTCGCTCTCTCTCCCTCTCTCTCTCTCTCTCTCTCTCTGTCTCTCTCTCTCTCTCTCTCTCTCTCTCTGTCTCTCTCTCCCTCTCTCTCTCGCTCTCTCTCCCTCTCTCTCTCTCTCTCTCTCTCTCTGTCTCTCTCTCTCTCTCTCTCTCTCTCTCTCTCTCTCTCTCTCTCTCTCAGGCTGGTATAACAGACTCTACATTAACTTCATTCTCCGGAGGCACATCTTTTTCTTCATGCTGCAGACGTACTTCCCCACTATGCTCATGGTGATGCTCTCCTGGGTCTCGTTCTGGATCGACCGGCGGGCCGTCCCAGCCCGGGTTTCACTAGGTAACACCTCCGAGATGCTGTGTCTGATCCACTCACACCAGCACAACACACACTAACACACCAACACCACGTCAGTGTCACTGCAGTGCTGAGAATGATTCACCTCCCTAATAGTATCTGCTCTGTGGTGGTCCTGTGGGGGTCCTGATCATTAAAGAACAGAGTAATAAAGTATACAGAGAATCAGATGAACTATAGTCTGTAAGTGGAGCTCCTGTATGGTCAGTGGAGCTGATACAGTGGACAGTGAGTGGAGGTCCTGTATGGTCAGTGGAGCTGATACAGTGGACAGTGAGTGGAGGTCCTGTATGGTCAGTGGAGCTGATACAGTGGACAGTGAGTGGAGCTCCTGTATGGTCAGTGGAGCTGATACAGTGGACAGTGAGTGGAGGTCCTGTATGGTCAGTGGAGCTGATACAGTGGACAGTGAGTGGAGGTCCTGTATGGTCAGTGGAGCTGATACAGTGGACAGTGAGTGGAGGTCCTGTATGGTCAGTGGAGCTGATACAGTGGACAGTGAGTGGAGGTCCTGTATGGTCAGAGGAGCTGATACAGTGGACAGTGAGTGGAGGTCCTGTATGGTCAGTGGAGCTGATACAGTGGACAGTGAGTGGAGGTCCTGTATGGTCAGTGGAGCTGATACAGTGGACAGTGAGTGGAGGTCCTGTATGGTCAGTGGAGCTGATACAGTGGACAGTGAGTGGAGGTCCTGTATGGTCAGTGGAGCTGATACAGTGGACAGTGAGTGGAGGTCCTGTATGGTCAGTGGAGCTGATACAGTGGACAGTGAGTGGAGGTCCTGTATGGTCAGTGGAGCTGATACAGTGGACAGTGAGTGGAGGTCCTGTATGGTCAGTGGAGCTGATACAGTGGACAGTGAGTGGAGGTCCTGTATGGTCAGTGGAGCTGATACAGTGGACAGTGAGTGGAGGTCCTGTATGGTCAGTGGAGCTGATACAGTGGACAGTGAGTGGAGCTCCTGTATACATAATATAATGTATATACAGATAAAAAATAGAGTAAATAAATAAAAACTGTAGTGAAATTAATAATATATGGATGAAAAATAAATGAAATAAATAAAATAAATAAATTATAGTAATAAAAAACGAATCATAGAGGTTAACTGAATTCCAAAGTGAATGAATAAGTGTATTTTAAACTCTATCAGAGACAGTCTGACGAGGCCCTGGAGGAGATGACCAGTGGATGACCTTAAGACACCACTTGGACTAATATCTGCTCGGTGGATTCAACACTACTACAAATTAAACTAAAATAAAGCTGAAAGCCCCTCCTGCTGCCTGTTAACACAGCGCGGACCCTCAGAGTGACCCGCCGCTGTAGGAGTGTCACAGTGCAGGCGTGTGGTCGGTGTGAGAGGGAAGTGTAACCTGAGGAGTTTCGAGGTGGATCTTTGGGAACACTGTGACAAAGACTTACAGAAAGGCTGACCTGAATACAGTGAACTCTCACACTCGTCAGAGCTGATTTCAGCCCACACTGGCAACCGAGCTGCTCTGATACAGGCCTCTAGCAGTTAGACAGTAGAAACACTGCAGAGAATCAGATCAGCTGCTGACCATCTGACACGGCTGGACAAACCAAGCACATAGAAAGTTTAATATCATATACAGAGGCCCCAAAAAGTATTTGGACACCTTATTTGTTAGCTTTAATTCTCCAAGTTACAAAATGTTTAACAATCTGACATTCAATTCAGAAAAAAACACTTTTAGTACAACATCTAACTGATGGTGGACCTTTGTGTGGAGAAGAATGGAGACTGAATCCAGCCAGACTGCAGTAAGGAGGCTGTATAGCTGGGGGTTCTCAACCCACCCCCCCAAAAGCCCACCTGCTTACAGCTAACCAGCATAGCAACACCAACATCTACTGTTTAAACTCAGTTTTCTTTACCTTCTGAAGTTCTCACACTGAAACCCTGAGACTCAGAGACAGTACTTGATCAGATCAGATCATTTACCTTCAATCATACAATCAGACTCTGCAGTGATGGTGTAGAACAGTAGTAATGTAGGTGTAGATGTTGGACGCTGATCTGGAGCTGCTGTGTTCTCACTGAAGATGCTCCACTGTGTTTAACACTAGGGGTCACTGTTTGGTCTCCAGTCTGTTTAGTTTGGAGGGTTTCTGTGTTTCGTCTGAAACAGCTGAACCTCTCTGACTCCGCCCACTGAACCTCTCTGACTCCGCCCACTGCTTCTGTATCAGTGTGAATTTAGCTGATTGGGTGTCTGATGCTGGAGGAGCTGAATCAGATGTGTCTGTTATTGGGGGTCTAGTTTGGTGTTTAGCTGCTCAGGTGTCTGATGCTGGAGGAGCTGAATCAGACGTGTCTGTTATTGGGGTCTGGTTTGGTGTTTAGCTGCTCGGGTGTCTGATGCTGGAGGAGCTGAATCAGACGTGGCTGTTATTGGGGGTCTGGTTTGGTGTTTAGCTGCTCGGGTGTCTGATGCTGGAGGAGCTGAATCAGACGTGTCTGTTATTGGGGGTCTGGTTTGGTGTTTAGCTGCTCGGGTGTCTGATGCTGGAGGAGCTGAATCAGACGTGTCTGTTATTGGGGGTCTGGTTTGGTGTTTAGCTGCTCGGGTGTCTGATGCTGGAGGAGCTGAATCAGACGTGTCTGTTATTGGGGGTCTGGTCTGGTGTTTATCTGCTCGGGTGTCTGATGCTGGAGGAGCTGAATCAGACGTGGCTGTTATTGGGGGTCTGGTTTGGTGTTTAGCTGCTCGAGTGATGAAGCTCCTCGTATGATCAGAGAACGAGTTCCACCAGCAGTGAACTGGACCAAAGTCGGGCTGGAAGTGGGTCCAGATCTCTGAGCAGCTGTTTGTTTATATATATTGATGATGTTTATATATATTGATGATGTTTATATATATATATATATATATATATATATATATATATATATATATATATATATATATATATATATATATATATTCTAAGATATTCTGTGCTTTGCTGAACTTCAGAAAGACCTTGTGTGTCTCTTTGTGCAGGTATCACCACCGTGTTGACCATGTCCACCATCATCACGGGCGTCTCAGCCTCCATGCCTCAGGTGTCCTACGTGAAGGCGGTGGATATTTACCTGTGGGCGAGCTTCCTGTTTGTCTTCCTGTCCGTCATTGAGTATGCTGCTGTTAACTACTTCACCACCGTGGAGGAGATGAAGAAGCTCAAGAGGGGAAAGGTCAGAGGGGTCACACTGGGTCCTAGAGTTACTGTCAGCTATTTTTTTATTTAGATTATTAAATTAACGAGCAGATAAACACTTTAATAATAAACACTGAACCTGATTTTAGACTGTGGGTCCTGATTGGATCAGACTTCTGTTTATTTTAACTACAACAGCAGTCAATGTCACAGTGTTTAACATCTCCACTGTTGGCCTCTGTCTCCATCTACTGGTACGTTTGGGTTACGTCACTCAGGAAGCGAGGTTTACTGATTCTTTAACTACAAATTTTGTGAGTTATAGTTACTTTAACTTGAAGAAGCAGTGTGAGAGGAAACTGACTGAAGGAGACAGAACTTCTGAGTTCTGGGTACCTTCTGGTTGGAGATAGAAGACCAGACCGCCCTCATTAGGGCTGAGGTAGGGCTGACTTAGGACTGGGTATCAAGAAGGACATGGGGTGGTGGTGGGAAACTGAAGGTAAGGATGGGAATTTATAGGGAGGTGGTGCTTAATTAGAATTCAGTAAGGCCAAGGTCTGGACCATCATCATCTCTAACGTGTGTTCTGATTCAGTGGTGTATCCTGTTTACTGAAGTATCTAGTATCAGCATCTTATACCATCAGCTACTGAAACACCAACACACCACACATACTGTTCAGTATATTTCAGTATATTTACTGTTTAAATACTGAACTGAATTAATTATTTGTAAACTCTCAAATCAATACTTTTTTTTCTCACTTCAAGTAAAAATTAGAGCTATAATAAAAAAAAACAGAATGCATTTTTTTCTTTCACTCTCTCACTCTCTACCACTCACTCTCTCTCTTGCTCTCACACTTTTACTAATACACTTTCTCTAACTCTTTCTTTCACCCCCATTCTCTCTCTATGCCTATAGGCCTGTATCAGGAGAGTGTGAGTGTGGAGTGTTTGGAGTGTACAGGTGATGAAGTGCTGCTGCAGGTAGAGATTAGGCTGAGAGTGCTGATTATGAGCTGCGGGGTTTAGCGCTGACTGGAGATCAGTCTGTAAAGAAGTCGGAGCTGAGCACACAGAGCGAGAGTAGAAATTTCTTATTTATAGAAACAGTAAATAACTTTTTAGAGCAGGCCATCTGAATGAGCCTTTCTCAGACTCGCTTTACTCTCTGACTGCTGCTTCTCGCAAATCAGCACAGATCTGATTGGCTCAGGAGCCTTTGGTGATCTTACAGCTCACGTGATTGGTCTGTGAGGTTAAGCCGCAAAGCCCATATACAGTAAAGAAAAGCTCCGCCTCTTAAAATAAACACGGTCAGAATTAAATCCTTCATAACTGTTTATCAGTTTGGGTCCACATTGGACAACATCTGGGTCCAGACCTGGACTGTGGTCCACTTATTAGTGGCCTCTGTAATTGGGCATTAGATTGGAAGGAGGAGGAGTTTCAGGCGTGTTCCTGCCCTCAGATTTTTAGTTATTCCATAACAGTGGTGAAGTTAGGAACCCGACATCCTAAAGGTTTAAAAAGTACTTTGTAAAAAGTATGATAGTTTTGAAACATGATTATGGCCCAAAATATATATTAGCAAAATTGTATTGGTCTTCTTTACCAATATCACTATTTTATTGTAACCGACTTCAATAATGAAAGGACAGTTAAAGAAAAAAAGGAGGGGAACTCACTTATTTGCCAACAAAAACAAGAAAAAAGGAAGAGTATTAACTGCATACCATCTGTATATTATTATCACAAGACATAACACTTAGCAGACAAATCAATAAGATAACAAACGAATAGCACAGAAAGCCCCAAATCTCTCAGACCCCACTGGTTGTTTCAGTCCCAAATGCACAGTCCTTGCACAGAATGCCACAGAAGAGCTTAAACATGGATGGAGCTCACCAATCATCCTTTGGTGCACCTCAGACAAAGTGCTATAGTCCAATCAGCGTGTGGTCAAATCAAGTCACACAATCCCAGAGGCCCTCTTCTTTTAGGTCCATAGATGAGCAGAAGGCGTGGGTACAATAAAACCCCTTTCTGTGTAAAACAACAATCAATAGTCCACAAACAATATAACAAAAAAATAAAAGCCAAATCAAACATCTTTATAAAACTATTTAATACTTACACTGAGCTTGAAATCCTCAGATCTCTCAAAAAAGGGGTGGATTCAAGGAGCACAGCACCAAACAATAGTTTCCCTCCACATTTTGAGTCCTATCTTCCCAGCTGGATATCTACCAATCCTAAGCTATTACTGCCCTCCAGTGGGGGAAAAAGGAAGTAACACCAGAGTGTGTATAATTTACATTGTAAATATTACACATACAACTCAGAAGACACGTGTAGGTTCTCTGGTAGTTTTGGATGTGCTGTAGAAAACATGGCCTCTGATTTCAAACCACTCTGAATGACTTCCCAGTGGACACTGCCTCAATAATCCCACACAGACACTGGAAGACCATACACACTCCACACAGACACTGGGAGACCATACACACTCCACACAGACACTGGGAGACCATACACACTCCACACAGACACTGGGAGACCATACACACTCCACACAGACACTGGGAGACCATACACACTCCACACAGACACTGGGAGACCATACACACTCCACACAGACACTGGGAGACCATACACACTCCACACAGACACTG
>CM038720.1:42536613-42644113 GCA_021613375.1 Megaleporinus macrocephalus | reverse complement strand
GAGCTAGCACACACAGCTAGCACAAAACTAATAACCCAGAACACCTACAGACCAGATCTGACCAGTACGAACAGAACAACAGCAACAATTCAATATTCTACATTTAATGATTACAGATTTAGTTTAAAATAACTGCGTTTAATGACTGCAGTTTTGACTGAATTTATTTAATTAGCTTTTTTAGTTTTAAATTTAGGGTCTAAATGTAATGATTGTAGTATTGAGGATATTTGTTTGATTTACTTTGTTTATCTACTGATACTTTAGTTAAAAATATTATGCTGTTTCATATGAGCTGGTTAAAAATGGTAATAAACCAGTTTAGATCATGTTTCATGACTTGCTTGCACTAATAACTACATGTAGCCCTGCCTAGCATATAGCCCCGCCCTCGATCGGTATCGGCTGTCGTCCGGTCGTGCTGAAAGGTGATCGGTGATCAGAATCGGCCTCAAAAACGCTGATCAGTCCATCTCTAGTATGAAGAGTGGGGAACTGGTAGCATTGATTTCTGGTATATGTGTAAGTATGTATCATACAGTCTCTAGCATTTTTACATATTTCAATTTAAATCATTTCCACTGCGGTTCTACATTTACAGGCTGCTGAAGCTGATCCTCATCAAAAGATCTGCAGGTGCACACTGTTACCTTCCTTCAGCACTGAGGACTTTCACTGTATGACCACACAGATCAGAGCTGGACTGGTAGTTCATACTGAAACTCTTGTTTATGATGGATCAGTGTTTGAGCCAGTGTGACAATATCCAGATACAGAGGGACACAAAGTCTGGCACCACGTTCTTCTCCAGCTGTAAGCAAACCGAATGAACTACAGGTAACTATAGGTTGTGGCATCTCTGGATTCAGTACTGACCGCTACAGAGTCCAGGCTGGGCTCCACAGTGTTTGATATCTCAGCAAATTCACTTCCTACAAAGAGACACAAAGAGTTCACGGTCACACAAACACACACTGTTCACAATAACACTGCCAGCCTGACTTAACTCGAAGAATTGTAGAGTCAACACACACAGCCGAGTCACATTATTATGACCTATATCCTATATAATGTGTAGGTGGTCAGCGTTCTGGTCTGGGGAATGCTCTGGTGACATTCTCTGGACCCACTCATCCATGTGGAAGACACTCTCAACCGATTGGGGTCTGAATCCATCCTTGCAGGTCACGTACACCATACATGCTGATGGTCTTCTCTGGGGTGGATGGGATCTTCCGACAAAACAATGAGACACGTCACACAACTAGAAATGTCCCACACTGGTTGGAAGAGCTGATCAAAATCTTGGAGGCCTAATTCCCCAGACTTCAACTAAACTGAGCTTCTGTGGGACCACCTGGATGGAGGTGTTGGCTCTATGGATCCTCCTCCACGCTCCCTCCAGCAGCTGTGGGATGCACTGCAGTCAGCATGACCTCCAGATACCTGTGACCCCCTACCAGGACCTTAATGAGTCTCCCAGTCCGTCTAACTGCTGTCCGCGCTGCACACGGTGGTCACTCTGGATATTAGCTGGTCATAATAATGTGACTCCAGTGTGTACTTTTATACACTTGCCTGTTTTTTAGCCACAAGGTTTGTAGACACCTGCTCGTCCAGTGTTTCACCTCAAATCAAGGGTTTTAATGGTTGGACAACATGAAGTATCTGATTTTGGGTCACAAGCAGGATTTCTAGTTTGATCAGCTGCAGCTTAGTTTCATTTTACTTTGAATTTTCTGCTGCTGTCCTACCAGCTATCCAGGACAGACGAAGTTTGGGATTTTGGATCATAGACAGCTCCTGGACCAATCAGGGTTAAGAACAGTGCTCCAATACACTCGAGAGGAGGTGGTCTCGGTCCGGTTCCAAACGAATTCCGAAGCGATTCGAACATGAGAACATGAGAACATGATCCGACCTCGATCCGACCCAAGTATTAGGTGTTCTCCACAAGTTTGATCTAAACATCTTCTGCAGCCAGGTGAGCTTTGCGAGGACAATGAAGCGAGGTGTCTCTTGGACTAGCAGTGAGGGACGTGGTCTACTTGATGTTTGGAGTGAGCTGGGTGGTCTGCAGGTGGACTGTAGTTTGGTTTATTATCAGATTATTATTACAGCTATGAACAGATGCTGTCTCTGCCGCTGCTCCGTGATACGCTCTACAAGAAATGTATGTGCAGGAGTTTAGAAAACCGGATCTTCTTCCTGTGTTTACTTTCTTGCTCCCACGCCAGATAGCTCTAACCAATCAGAGGAGACGACATGCTCACGTGGCTTGTTGGGGCGCATTTTGGTGTGTTTTGGTTTTTGCCTGTAAAAAAACTTAACCGAGGAGGAAACTCTCCAAATAAACAAACTCATTAACTGATCCGGACCAGAGAAACAACTACAGGTTTTCACTGGTTTCATAATTCCACCATCTTAAACCAGCCTGAAGCTTTAATCATGTTTAAAATAAAGAGCTTGCATCTTCTGCCTTGACCTGGTTCCCCTGTTTCTGGACCAGTTTACCCACCATGGACCTCCTGCTGTCCAGTGCTTTGTGGAAAGCTTCACCGCCATAACCCTCCTGAAGATCCTGTTTACTAAATCACAGACGCTTTCTTCTCCTCACTAACACTGAGCTGGTTCTGATGGGACTCAGTTCTCGTGATTCTCTACATTTAATAGTGTATATCATCTCCATTTGGTCGATTCTTATTTTGCTTCATCTTTCAAACCCGACAGCTGTTGTTTACATTGTTTGAAAGTTTCATGATGAATGGACCAATAGAAATGCTCCAAAACAGCTTGGAAAAAATTCTGGTTCCATTGACTTACATTGAAAGTGAAGAAGGTTTTTGCTATTTTAGGGATACTTGTTTTTCACTGGACAGCGACAATATAATTCTAAATCTGATCCTGTTTATGTTGCTGTGGTACTGGTTTTACTATCCAGTGAGGACCAGAGGAGCATGGGTTCCTCTCAAGGTTCCTCTCAGGGTTCTTCCTCTCGATCTGAGGGAGGTTGTTGTTGGTTCCCCTGTTGGGCTGTTTGGACCAGGATGTTCTGTAAAGCTGCTTTGTGACATTATGGCACAAAATTTTTCCCTTGAGGTGCAACCCGGCTTGCCTTAAAATTAAACTTACACTTAAGATGAACAGAAATGATTCGTCTTTACTCTTTTCATTGTAGCCGAGGATTATTGAGGTGGAATACTAATTACTGCTAATTTCTCCAGAGCTGAGGCCACCAGGACTGAAGAGGGAGAGGAACGCAGTAGATGATACTTACTGGTGGGAAGTGATATGTTATGTCCTGATCCTTCAGTGCTGCTGTTAGGAGTCTTTGAGGGGCTGAAAAGGGTCTTGGTTCCTGAAGAGGGTTTAATGATGATTCTTCTGAAGACTGCAGATGATCTTTCTGCACAGAGGACACACTGCAGTGTAAACGGATTTGTGCACTCACACTCAAACACAGACTCAGAATGTCTATACTGGCTGTGAGGTCTAAACTGTTTTACTCCATACAGCGCTGTAGGACACACCTAGTCTGTATTTTGCACAGCGTAGGTAGATCCTCCACTGGCTCCTGACCTTCCCTTTAGCAGCGCAGTAGAACACAAAGATGAGGAACCCTGTGGAAACAGAAGGTTCTGATTCACGCTGGTGAAGATGAACAGATAATAATGAAAGTTATTTAATCCGTTTGAAACTCTACACCAGTTTTCTGTCGTCTTCAAACCCGCCAGCTAGACAGGTCTTCATATTTGTGATGTGTATGTAATTATGTGTAATGCTTATGTATTTATGTGTAGTGTGTATGTATTAATGTGTAGTGTGTATGTATTTATGTGTAGTGTGTATGTATTAATGTGTAGTGTGTATGTATTAATGTGTAGTGTGTATGTATTTATGTGTAGTGTGTATGTATTAATGTGTAGTGTGTATGTATTAATGTGTAGTGTGTATGTATTAATGTGTAATGTTTATGTATTAATGTGTAGTGTTTATGTATTAATGTGTAATGTTTATGTATTAATGTGTAATGTTTATGTATTTATGTGTAATGCTTATGTATTAATGTGTAATGTTTATGTATTAATGTGTAGTGTGTATGTATTTATGTGTAGTGTTTATGTATTTATGTGTAGTGTTTATGTATTAATGTGTAATGTTTATGTATTAATGTGTAATGTTTATGTATTTATGTGTAATGCTTATGTATTAATGTGTAGTGTGTATGTATTAATGTGTAATGTTTATGTATTAATGTGTAGTGTTTATGTATTTATGTGTAATGTTTATGTATTAATGTGTAATGTTTATGTATTTATGTGTAATGTTTATGTATTTATGTGTAATGTTTATGTATTAATGTGTAATGTTTATGTATTTATGTGTAATGTTTATGTATTTATGTGTAGTGTTTATGTATTTATGTGTAATGTTTATGTATTTATGTGTAATGTTTATGTATTTATGTGTAATGCTTATGTATTAATGTGTAGTGTGTATGTATTAATGTGTAATGTTTATGTATTAATGTGTAGTGTTTATGTATTTATGTGTAATGTTTATGTATTAATGTGTAATGTTTATGTATTTATGTGTAATGTTTATGTATTAATGTGTAATGTTTATGTATTAATGTGTAGTGTTTATGTATTAATGTGTAATGTTTATGTATTAATGTGTAATGTTTATGTATTTATGTGTAATGTTTATGTATTAATGTGTAGTGTGTATGTATTAATGTGTAATGTTTATGTATTAATGTGTAGTGTTTATGTATTTATGTGTAATGTTTATGTATTAATGTGTAATGTTTATGTATTTATGTGTAATGTTTATGCATTTATGTGTAATGTTTATGTATTTATGTGTAGTGTGTATGTATTTATGTGTAATGCTTATGTATTAATGTGTAGTGTGTATGTATTAATGTGTAATGTTTATGTATTAATGTGTAATGTTTATGTATTTATGTGTAATGTTTATGTATTAATGTGTAGTGTTTATGTATTTATGTGTAATGTTTATGTATTAATGTGTAATGTTTATGTATTTATGTGTAATGTTTATGTATTTATGTGTAATGTTTATGTATTAATGTGTAATGTTTATGTATTAATGTGTAATGTTTATGTATTTATGTGTAATGTTTATGTATTTATGTGTAGTGTTTATGTATTTATGTGTAGTGTTTATGTATTTATGTGTAATGTTTATGTATTTATGTGTAATGTTTATGTATTAATGTGTAATGTTTATGTATTTATGTGTAATGTTTATGTATTTATGTGTAGTGTTTATTTATGTATGTGTAGTGTGTGTGCTTAGAAAGTCACCAGATCAGTAGTTTTTGGATTGTGTGGATGTTTGTAGTTACTGCACACTGGTATGTATCTATGTAGTATGTATCTATGTATTTGTTATTAGATCATATGTGCACAACAAGTAGGTTTAATATGAGTTTTATGAAAACACTGTCCTACAATTTACTCAACACACACACTAGGGGGCAGTGGGCAGCATTACCACAGTACCTCAGATCTGATGTTATACATACAGTCAGCTGCACTGCCTCTCTGAGTTCTCTGAGTGTAGTTCTGTGTTTGGGCTGCTCACCCTGGAAGGAGTTACAGATGGTAAACAGGTACATGAATGGAACATTAAGAGGCCCCCAGGCGAAGAAGCCGAACCCCCAGGTGAGGCCGAGGAAGACCAGCAGTGCGGTCACGCTCCTGAAGTCCTGCGTGAGGGTCCGCTGTTGTGAATAGTGGGGGCTCTGACTCCTAATGCGGCACAGCAGTACCATCACCACAACGAACATGCTCAAGGTCAGCAGGTAGGTGCCGCAGAAGTACGCCATCACGGTGGAGTAGAAGGCAGCATCACTTCTAAACCAGCAGCTGTGTGGAGGAACACGGAGAGATCAGACTGGCTCCACACACTAACACTGTATATACTCAGAGAATTTAAAATTAATGACCATCTGAACTCAGAGGAATCCGATCTCCACATTAAACCCAGCAGAGCAGTGAAACACACACACACACACACACACATACTACTGAACACACACACACACACACACACACACACACACACACACACACACTACTGAACACACACACACACACACATACTACTGAACACACACACACACACACACACACACTACTGAACACACACACACACACACACTACTGAACACACACACACACACACACACACACACACACACTACTGAACACACACACACACACACACACACACTACTGAACACACACACACACACACTACTGAACACACACACACACACACACACATACTACTGAACACACACACACACACACACACACACTAGGGGGCAATGAAACACCTACACACACACACACACACACTACTGAACACACACACACACACACACACACTACTGAACACACACACACACACACACACACACATACTACTGAACACACACACACACACACACACACACACACTACTGAACACACACACACACACACACACACACACACACATACTACTGAACACACACACACACACACTACTGAACACACACACACACACACACACACACATACTACTGAACACACACACACACACACACACACACACACACTAGGGGGCAATGAAACACCTACACACACACACACACACTACTGAACACACACTAGGGGGCAGTGAAACACCCACATACACACATACTACTGAACACACACACTAGGGGGCAGTGAAACACCCACATACACACATACTACTGAACACACACACTAGGGGGCAGTGAAACACCCACATACACACATACTACTGAACACACACACTAGGGGCAGTGAATATTTATATACATACAATAGTGTGTCAAAGCCCCCTAGTGTGTGAATTCACCAGTGTTTGTGTTCACTAGTGTGTGTGTGTATGTGTGTGTGTGTGTGTGTGTGTGTGTGTGTGTGTGTGTGTGTGCGCGTGTGTGTATGGGGGGTGTTTCACTGCCTCCTAGTGTGTAAATTTAGTAGTGTGTGGGTTCACTACTGTGTGCATGCATGTATGTGGGTGTTTCACTGCCCCCTAGTGTGTGAATTCACTAGTATGTGTGTGACAACGATGATATAATAACTGCTTCAATTAATCACTCAAACTAATTTGATAGAGTCATGTGACCTCCTGCTGCAGTAGTTCTTCTGTCTGCTTGGACCAGCACATTGAGACTTGGCTGCCCAACACCCTGCTGTTGGTACGTCCCACCTTGGTGCAGTGTCGGTAGGTACTCACCACTGCTGACCACAACACCTTCTAATCATCTTCAGTCTTTTTCAGAGTCGCAACACTTCAAATACGAGAACCAACTGTTCACCTACCATCTAATCAGTATTGTTATGAGATAATCAGAGCTATTCACATCAACCGTGAGGGGTCATCATAATATATAACATATACAGAGACAGCTCCTCTCTGGATTTGCAGTGTAAATTATTTAAAATGGGTCAAAAGCTACTTGCAAGTAATCTGTGGATCCGTCTTCAAACTTCCCATAAGACACAAGTCCATAGATGTCCTTATTAATGGCCAGGACAGCGATGACCACGGTCAGAGGGATACCTTCAAAAAAAAAAATCATTTTACACACACAACACAAACATAAAGGAAGCAACAGAGATAGCACACCGACATAAAAACAGTGTATCTGTACATGATTGATATGCATATACACCACTGTGTGAAAGTCTGAAGAGCTCATAGTTTAAAAGTGTGTATCTGATCAATAAGTGCCAGTAAGAGCAGCAGATCTGATTAGAACAGATGTAAATAATCAGACATACAACACAAAGTAACATGAATATGTTATTGTGAGAGAAGTAGATCAGATCTTGATCCAGTTTGAAGAACAAAGTTAGGTTCCAGATTATTTACTTACCCCAGCCAACAAAGCCTAACTTGATCATAAAGTGGGAGTAATGTGTGTTGAAGACTTTGATGATGGTCAGGTACATGTAGAACGCCTGCAGAGCCATCCAGGTGAACGTGGCCAGTGTGAAGTAGTGCAGGAAGAGAGCTGTGGTGATGCAGAGACCTGCAGTGTGAAGCTCATGAGCCAGAGTGAGGTCTATAAGAAACACCACGTCCAGCAGCAACAACGCTGAACAGAACTGGATCAGGATCTTAGAGGGAATATCACTGTGCAGTTTCCTGAAAGAGGAGAACCAGGCACAGCTTAACACCTCCACAGATCAATGTCCAATATCAGATTCAGAAATAAAACAAAATATGTAAGGTAAGGTAAGGAGGTTTAAGATCAGGTATGAATGGGGGTTCACTATCTGGCAGGTATCAGGTAGCTACTGCTTTTGCTTCTGTGTCCTAACTGCTTATTAATAATATTGTGTTTGAGCTAATTATTATAACCATTAATAAACTAAATACAAACCAGTCATTAAGCCTTTATAAGGGGGGTCTTAGGTGGTACTCACACCAGTACCAGATGTCTCGGACCATGCCCGAGCACAACTATGCCCTCCTGCCCCCTCCCCGCTGGCCTGCAGTCACACTATACTTAATGTTCTGGCCCGAGCTGCTTACATCATCACTCCGAGGGTCACTATATCAGTAATCTAGGTTTGTACTTGAAGAGTTGTAAGTGGTCGAGTGTTTGCACACCAAACATGGAGCAGTTACAGCTCCTACACCGCGCGTGCTGTATAGTGACCGCTCTGCGTACTGACCCCAGCTTCTTGTTGGACTTCTCTCGTTTAAATGGTGGAGCAGGACTTCCTCCCACAGTGGACCAGAGAGACCCTCTGCTGCCGGGTTTGTTTAATAATTCTCTGTTCACTCATAGCCGTGAGTCGACTCTCTGTTCACTCATAGTGGTGAGTCGACTCTCTGTTCACTCATAGCGGTGAGTCGACTCTCTGTTCACTCATAGTGGTGAGTCGACTCTCTGTTCACTCATAGCGGTGAGTCGACTCTGTTCACTTATAGCGGTGAGTCGACTCTGTTCACTCATAGCGGTGAGTTGACTCTGTTCACTCATAGCGGTGAGTCGACTCTCTGTTCACTCATAGCCGTGAGTCGACTCTCTGTTCACTCATAGCGGTGAGTTGACTCTGTTCACTCATAGCGGTGAGTTGACTCTGTTCACTCATAGCCGTGAGTCGACTCTCTGTTCACTTATAGCCATGAGTCGACTCTCTGTTTACTCATAGCCGTGAGTCGACTCTCTGTTCACTTATAGCCATGAGTCGACTCTCTGTTCACTCATAGCGGTGAGTCGACTCTGTTCACTTATAGCGGTGAGTCGACTCTGTTCACTTATAGCGGTGAGTCGACTCTGTTCACTCATAGCGGTGAGTTGACTCTGTTCACTCATAGCGGTGAGTCGACTCTCTGTTCACTCATAGCCGTGAGTCGACTCTCTGTTCACTCATAGCCGTGAGTCGACTCTCTGTTCACTCATAGTGGTGAGTTGACTCTGTTCACTTATAGCCATGAGTCGACTCTCTGTTCACTCATAGCCGTGAGTCGACTCTCTGGGTTAGGGTTAGGGTTAGTCTGTTCACTTATAGCGGTGAGTCGACTCTCTGTTCATTCATAGTGGTGAGTCGACTCTCTGTTCACTCATAGTGGTGAGTCGACTCTCTGTTCACTTATAGCGGTGAGTCGACTCTCTGTTCACTCATAGCGGTGAGTCGACTCTCTGTTCATTCATAGTGGTGAGTCGACTCTCTGTTCACTCATAGCGGTGAGTCGACTCTCTGTTCATTCATAGTGGTGAGTCGACTCTCTGTTCACTTATAGCGGTGAGTCGACTCTCTGTTCACTCATAGCGGTGAGTCGACTCTCTGTTCATTCATAGTGGTGAGTCGACTCTCTGTTCACTTATAGCGGTGAGTCGACTCTCTGTTCACTCATAGCCGTGAGTCGACTCTCTGTTCACTCATAGCCGTGAGTCGACCCTCTTTCTCTGTCTCTGTCCGGAGCGCGAGCTGCAGCTCCAAACAATCTCTCACGTTCCTCTAACGTTGTGGGAGTGTTTCACACAGAAACACAACAGTGTGGTGCTCTGTCAGCTCTGCACAGTGGAGATGATCACAACAGTACAGCTGCTACACACGAGACCTTGAAGATCAAACATCCCGTAGAGCTTCATTACCACAGCAGCAGGACAGCACCGGTTTACCTGTTTATCTTATCTTATAGATTATTTATAGATTATTAACACGTGTATCATGTTTCTTTCAGTAGTAGTTTAACGTTTTCTCTTATTTTATTCTCTGCTCGACTGTGACGCTGCAGTAACAGATTACTAGTACGTGGGTTAAGCTGCTGCTACGTCTACACTCTGTACTGTTTGAGCTTCAACCAAACATGAAATAACTGGAACTCTAGTTCAGCCACCTGATTGGTTTGGGGCGGCGCTATTCTCATTCTCATTGGCTGTTTGTGTTGTCTCTGAAAACCTGAACGGAACTTAATTCTATCGACTACGTCTTCTAGTTCTATCGAGGAAACGTTATCCTGCGATTATCGTTATCGTTTATCGCCCAGCCCTAACTCTGGGGCTCAAACGCGCTCAGGCCCAGTACAGATCACCCCGTGTGAGAACATCCTCACTTTAAAGTAGAACCATATGTGACTGCTGTGGCTCAGCTGGTGTACAACTCACTCGAAGGCCAGGTAGGTGAGGAGGGTGATGCAGAGGAAGATGACGGACACACCACAGCCAACGTAGGTGATGTAGGTGAGGACGATAGACGGAGGACTTTTCACCTGTGGACAGTCAAATTCAATAACTGTAATAAACATATTATTATTATTACAGGCCAATCACACAAACTACGCTAGGCAGCAACAATCAAACAACAAACTTTATTCTTCTCACTAATATCTCTAAGTCTTCTGTTCAATGAGTGATGAGACTGGAGGACGCAGGGCAAGGAACTCAGACTGTTACTCCATGCAGATTTACTCCAGATGCTTTAGACTCCAAGAGAAGTCCACAACTGTCTGGGGCTGGGCTGGTCATGGTGCTTGATTGTAAAGTCAGTGAACTAGTTCTGTGTTGGATTTGAACATCGTCCTGCTAGACAATCCACCAACGACCCAGTTTAAGCTTCACAGCTTCAGGTTTATTTAATATTTGCTGGTAGTCTACCTGGAAATACTAAATATCTACATATCAAAAATATACTTGTATAGTTGGGCAGTCGTTGGCTGAACGACTGAAGTTCTCCTGAACCAAACACCTAATCCCCAACTGCTCACTGCCCCCTAGTGTGTGTGTTCACTTTTGTGTGTCTATATGTGGGTGTTTCACTGCCCTCTAGTGTGTGTGTTCACTTGTGTGTGTGTGTATGTGGGTGTTTCACTGCCCCCTAGTGTGTGTGTTCACTTTTGTGTGTCTATATGTGGGTGTTTCACTGCCCCCTAGTGTGTGTGTTCACTTGCGTGTGTGTCTATATGTGGGTGTTTCACTGCCCCCTAGTGTGTGTGTTCACTAGTGTGTGTATCTGGATGTATAACTGCTCTAGTGTGTGTGTTCACTAGTGTGTGTGTATTTGACTGTTTCTCTGTGATTCCCTGGTTTAGGTTCTGGATGTGCAGTCTGATAAGCAGGAGTTGGACCTCTCTGACCCGGTTTGCTGAAGGTCTGATTGATCTCACAGTGGCTGGAATGTGTCCACTGGGATCGTCTCTCTTTGGGTCAGCGGTGTCCGGTCTTCCTCACTCAGCACTGGAGCGGTCCACTCAGGAAACCAAGCTCTCTTACCAGCAGCACGCCGAAGCTGGTGAGGTGGTTACAGCCGCACAGCGTCTCACTCTCAGTTCTGTTCAGCACAGAGCAGCCTTCAGAGCTCCAGCCCCCAGAGCCACCTGCCAATCAACAAACCAACCAACCAATCAATCGTTTAGATATAAATAACTATTAAATATTATAATAATCAATAAATCTAATAAATAGAACCAGAGACAAAATCACTGACCAGCAGTAACGCTGAATATAGGTGTTTAAATAAATAAAAATTATAAGATGTCAGCATCATAATTTATTAAACAATCACAGCATAAAAAAATGATTACATAATTGCACTACTATAATTAATTGAATTATTACATGATAGTAATGGATTAGATAATTGCAGAATTCTATTAAATAAATGATCAAAATATTATAATTGACAAATAATTGTGATATTATAACTGACTAATAATAATGGTACTATAATTGATTAATTATCGTGGTATACTTTTGATCAAGTACTATCAATATTATGATACAACTAAGCAAATGACCTCTGTATTGTAATTGACAGATAATCAGAGGATTCTAATTAAATAATAACTGTATACTCTAATTATTTGATAATCACTTTTTTATAATTAAGTAACTGCTGTATTATAATTCATTAATTGCAATATTATAATTCCTTAAACCTTTAGTTTTACAATTAATTAATAATCACAGAATTCTAATTGATTAAAAACCTTATAAAAGTAGCTGATTGATCAGTGATTGATAAGAGATATTCAGGAGTGCAGGTAGATGTTGACACTTCGGTGTGAGTTTGATCTGAACTGTATTCAGTTTGTAAAGTAATGAATGTGGTGGAATGGTGATGATGTGGTTGTACAGTATATACACTGTTCTGGGTTCAGTTTTTGGAGAAGTGATTGTTCTTACTGTTCAGGTTGGATTTCCAGAACACACAGGACACTGAGTTCCCAGCCTGTAAAGAGAGGATCTAGTTTACAGCTACCGGTCACTAGAACGGACGACTTGTTTACAGCGGAGTCTCTTACTGACCGGAACAGGAAGCGTGTTTCCCAGTCTGATCACTACGTTCTCCGTCAGATTGGAGATGGACCTGTTGGCCACACTGGAGCCCAGAACTCCGCTGATCAGCTGGGCTTCCCCTGAGTCCAGCGCTCGGTCCTACAGACGGTCATGACAGTGATGCAAACGTATAGAAATGAAAGCCTGTTTACATTTTTATCTACACGATCACTGTACAAATTAAAAACACACAAACACAGACTGCAGATCAGCCTCAGTACAACAATAACCAGCTTTCAGCTGTTTGTATTCAACCAACCAGACAAGAACTGTTCAAACAGCTCAACAACTAAACACACACATAATAACACACAGCTTCTCCAAACTCAACAACTGTCACCTTTAATAACGACTAGAATCACTATTATCAACCCCTTCATGATAAACACCTTCAGAACTTTAGTACAGCACCTTCTGCAGCCATGATCTGCAGACACAGCTTCCAGCAGCGTTCCTGACGAATCTCTTACAGACAGCAGCCTCCAGCTCACTGATCTTCCAGTTTGAGTCACGCGACTGTGACGGCCACTCCTCAATCTTCCAGGACCTCTTAGTGAGTGTATGTGCTCTACTGCCCACTAGTGTGTGTGTTCACCAGTGTGTGTGTGTGTGTGTGTGTGTGTGTGTGTGTGTTTGGATGACAGCTCATCATCTGAAGCTCGATCCCAGCAAGACTGAGCTGCTGTTCAACCCTGGAACTACAGGTCCTCAGCAGGATCTCGCCATCTCATTCGAGAACTCTTTGATTGTTCCGTCTAAAGATTCAAGAAACCTTGGGGTGACTCTGGATGACCAGTTATCTTCTCAGCCCAGATTACGAACCTGACTCGGTCATGCAGGTACATTCTCCACAACATCAGACGCATCCGACCCTTCCTCTCTCAGGAGGCCTCCCAGGTGCTCGTCCAGTCTCTTGTCATTTCAAGGCTGGACTACTGCAACTCACTCCTGGCTGGTCTTCCTCTGCAGACCATCAGGACCTTCTACTGGTCCAGAATGCAGCAGCACGGCTCGTCTTCAATCTCCCCAAGTTCACTCATGTCACTCCACTGCTGCGCTCCCTTCACTGGCTTCCTGTAGCTGCTCACATTCAGTTTAAAGTTCTGATGCCTACAAAGCCAAGAATGGACCAGCTCCTCCTGACCTTATAGAAATGGTCAAAAGTCGAACCGCACCTCGAGCCCTTCGCACTTCAAGTACGGCTCGGCTTGACCCGCCATCACTTAAGATTCATGGAAGACACACAACAAGACGCTTCTCTGTCCTGGAGCCCAGATGGTGGAATAAACTTCTACTGGCTGTCCGAACAGCGAACTGGCTCGCGGTCTTCAAACGCAGACTGAAGACCACCATCTCTTTGTAAAGCACTTATAAACACTGATCTACTAAAGTACTGGTATAAACTGTAATTGCACTTGATCTTCTAGGAGCTCTGGATAAGTACTGCACTTGTACTGTATGTAGTCTTGTATTTGTTCTCTTCTCTGTAGGTGTTCCAGTCTGGCTAGGTATTGCGTTGTCTTGTTTCTAGGTATCAGCACTGACCCTGTGTTTATGGCAGTGTTTGAGTATAAGACTAGTTTGGACTTAATCCTGTTGTACTAGATAGAGATTCATACTCGAACCAACACTAAGCACTTCTGTAGGTCTCTCTGGAGAAGAGCGTCTGCTAAATGCCGTAAATGTAAATGTAAATGTAAATGTAAATGGTTGTGTATATATGGGTGTTTTACTGCCCCCTAGTGTGTGTGTTTACTAGTGTGTGTATTGGTTGTCATAATTTGCAGAGGACAGCTGTTGTTTATATGAAATGATCTTTATATCATCTTACACTTAGTTAAAATATATCACATATAATAAAAATATACCCGGTAATTTCTGGTACATGGGTAAAAGGAAAGTCTGTTTTGTTAGATATAAATTTAAAAAATGTTCTATGAATAATGACTCACCAACTGTCTGATTCACATTTAGGATTTGTATTTTTACTTGTATTTTGTTGGTAACTGGAAGAACGGAATTATATTCAGGTGGGTATTATTATTATTATTATTATTATTATTATTACTATCGTGCTGGCAATAGAGCCCTGTTGTTTTTGGTCACCCATCTGAACAGTATGGAGTAAAATATAAACCCAAAACAGGCTTTAAAAAGAAAGACGTGTACACACCTGGAACAGAGAGCTCTTCGAGTAGAAATTAAACAGCACTCGGGACTCCTGCTGCTGCTGCTGGTCCAGAAAGCTCATGAGGGAGAGAGGGAGAACGACAGAACCTCGAGGAGACAAGTCTGTGGACACACTCTGTAATGATAGATTAATAATATAATAATATAAACAAACCTCCGAGAGTTTAGTATAACACCACACACGGTCTCTCTCATGGTACGTAACTAATACACAAACATCATCACTGTGTAAAATCCAGTTTCTCTGATGTCTGATGTTTACCTGCTGGTTGTCTGATGAGAACGAGATCTCCTGAGTTTCATTCACCATCTGCACTTTCAGATTCACAGACGGGGAGGAAATATTTACCCTCTTATTCTTCACCACCAGCTTCAGGCCAACTGCATCCACAATTCCAACCATCCTGATCCAATCAGATAAAACAAAAGGTCTGAATACTGAATACAGTGTCCTGACAAAAACTCCACAACAGACACTTACAACACCCAACACACACCGGACAGACGAGACTGACTACCTACCTCCCTACCTCCTTACCAACTACCATCTACCTATCTAACTACCTAACTTACTTCTTACCTGCCTAATTACCCAACCAGCTACTGAACCACCTACCTACCTAACTTACCCAACCCTACCTACCTAACCAACTACCTACTAAACCACACAACTTCCTAACCACCTAGCTACCTGCCTACCTAATTATCCAACTACTTACCTAACCACCAAGCTACCTAGCTACATTACTACCTTACTAACTCCCTAACTGCCCAGCAAACCAACTATCTACCTACCTAACCAACCACCTACTAAACCACACAACTTCCTAACCACCTAGCTACCTGCCTACCTAATTATCCAACTACTTACCTAACCACCAAGCTACCTAGCTACATTACTACCTTACTACCTCCCTAACTGCCCAGCAAACCAACTATCTACCTACCTAACCAACCACCTACTAAACCACACAACTTCCTAACCACCTAGCTACCTGCCTACCTAATTATCCAACTACTTACCTAACCTACATTACTACCTTACTACCTCCCTAACTGCCCAGCAAACCAACTATCTACCTACCTAACTAACCAACTACCTGCCTACCTAATTACCCAACTACTTACCTAACCACCAAGCTACCTGCCTACATTACTACCTTACTAACTCCCTAACTGCCCAGCAAACCAACTATCTACCTACCTAACCAACCAACTACCCACCTACCTAATTAACCAACTAACTACCTAACTAACTACCTAAACACCTAGCTACCTAGCTATATTACTACCTTACTACCTCCCTAACTGCCCAGCAAACCAACTATCTACCTACCTAACCAACCAACTACCTACCTACCTAATTAACCAACTAACTACCTAACTAACTACCTAAACACCTAGCTACCTAGCTACATTACTACCTTACTACCTCCCTAACTACCCAGCAAACCATCTACCTACCTAACCAACCAACTACCTACCTACCTAATTAACCAACTAACTACCTAACTAACTACCTAAACACCTAGCTACCTGTCTACTTAACTACCTAACTACCTACCTAACCGCAGATCCACCTACCTACATTACTACCTTACTAACTCCCTAACTACCCAGCAAACAACTATCTACCTACCTAACCAACCAATTACCTACCTAATTAACCAACTAACTACCTTACTAACTCCCTAACTACCCAGCAAACAACTATCTACCTACCTAACCACCAATTACCTACCTACATTACTACCTTACTACTCCCCTAACTACCCAGCAAACCAACTATCTACCTACCTAACCAACCACCTACCTACCTACCTAATTACCCAACTACTTACCTAACCACCAAGCTACCTGCCTACATTACTACCTTACTAACTCCAACTACAAACTATCTTACATACAGACTTCTGTTCTGTTCTTTCTGCTTATAAACTCTTTACTACATGCTCCTGTACTACTGTACCCCAATGTATTTAATTTATCTAGATCTTCTGATTATTACTGATCATTATTGATTAATTAAAGGTGAGGGTGGCAGATACATGTGCAAAGTCTGTTTATGGGAGGCTGGATTAATATGTCTAGGAGTCAGAGTGCAGGCTGGGACATGAATCAACAGATCAATAACCCAACTCCATCGCTCACCTGGCTGCGGTGCTCTTCAGCGCTTCTGGTGATGCATTCATCAGGTTGCTGACGATGTTGATGCTTGTGTTTGCCAGAGCCGTGCTGATGTTGTTCCCACGGAGAAGATTCTCTAACTGAGATACGATCTTATTCACCTCGGCAGCAGTCAGAGCTGCGGGGTTCTTCACCAGATCTGCCAGATGTTCAGCTTCCTGTTCCTCACTGTGTCGTTTCAATGGAAGAGATGGAAGAACGTGCAGAAAGAGTGTTTGCTGTGTTACGTGTACAGTTCCTACTAGAGATGGACTGATCAGTGTTTTTGAGGCCGATTCTGATCGCCGATCACCTTTCAGCATGATCGGCCGATAGCTGATACCGACTGAGGGCGGGGCTATATGACGTGGCAGGGGCTATTAGCGCAAGCAAGTCATGAAACAGTCTAAACTGGTTTATTACCATTTTTAACAAGCTCATATGAAACAGTATAATATTTATAACTAAATTAACAGTTAATAAACAAAGTAAATCAAACAAATATCTCCAATACTGCAATCATTACATTTAGACCCTTAATTTAAAACTAAAAAAGATAATTAAATAAATACAGTCAAAACTGCAGTCATTAAACTCAGACTCTGTTAATTTAAACTAAAACTGTAATCATTAAATGTAGAATATTGAATTTCTGCTGCTGTTCTGTTTGTACCGGTCAGATCTGGTCTGTACTGGTTTCTGGGTTATTAGTTTAGTGTTAGCTGTGTGTGTAGCTCTGCTGTTACTGATACTCACTGTATTCAGCTGCGTGCAGTGCTGTATCAGATTAATAGTGTTAAATGTCTTTGTTTTGGTTCCCAATGAGACACACTGATTTGACTAATTTTACTAAATGCCTGGATGAGTCTGAGTCACATACGGTAAACACTGCCAGACGGACGACATGTTTTCTGTCAGCATATGCAGTAAATGTAAACTGATCTCGCGAGGCCGCCGCTTTAGTCAGTCTGTGTAAAAATGAAAGGGTGTGTTTTTACACCTAGTGGTTCAGATAGGAATTGCAGGGAGCTGGCCGGCGGGGGTGTCAATGAAATGCTAGCTGTAAAGACAAAAATTAGGCTTATTTATTTAACACAATCGATCGGCTCTCAGGATTGGCTAAATTGGAGAAATATCGGCCGATCACTAATCACATATTTTGATTAAAAATCGGACGATACTGATACTTAGCTGATTGATCTTTCCATCTCTAGTTCCTACATATGAACATATGTTGGAATTCAGATTTTTGGCTCATCCAATATTCCACCAATACACAAAGTCTTCTTTTGCTGAGGTTTTTATAAAGCCTCTCCACGAGGGACATTTTGTTAATGTTTTGGTAACACCTTCTATAAACGTTCTGTATTCATAATGCTTTATAAATGCATTCCAAAGGTATTATATAATGCCAGGCGTAAGCTTATATAATAGCTTTCAAGCAGTTATAGTTACTGTATAATGCTTTATAAAGTCTGGTTATAACACATTATGATATCTGTTCATAAAAACATTGTAGACAATGATATTATACAGGGTTTGTAACAGGTCATTACAATACCATCTAACTGTTAACACAGGACTTATAAGAAGTGAGCACAGTTAACTTAACCCTCATATAATGTTACGGTGCAATTACTGGTCAAATCGTGGTCAGGCACGGCCAGAGACATCCGGGTCTAGTGTGAGTACGACCTCAGTCTGTCTAACACAGGAACACATTCTTGGTTACGATGCCAAAAACATGTAAAGTTGCATTTAATCCACATAGAACCTCTAAATCTGTTTATTTGATTAAAATAAAAAACATCTGAAGACAAAATAAGAACTAATAAACAGAAATAAACTGAAATTCCTAACTGAGCCACATGGAGTTCCATATTCCTAACATTGTGTGTAAGTTTACGATGAATGGACCAATAGAAATGCTCCAAAATAGCTTGGAAACAATTCTGGTTCCATTGACTTATAAGTAAAGGCAGCTGTCGTCCTCTCCTGTAAAGTTACCAATTGAGATTTGTTTTTCTTTGGACAGAGACGGATATGGATGAAGATGTTTTCCACAATGCTGCTGATGTGGATGAATTTTCATTTTATTTATTTATTCTTGTATATTTTTAAATAATATTTTTTCTCCTGCGGACTGAAAGACTCACTCGATCCGAGGAGTCGACTAGCTTCAATGAGATAAAGTTCAATAAAAAAACATTACAGAAAGACATGAACTTACTTCGCTGGAGGACATGCCACGTTGCTGCCAATACATCTCTGCAGACGACAGGACAAAATACATTAACTCTAGTTTTTAAAAACAACACTACACCACTCCTAATCAAGAGTCCACACGCCGGCAGCTACAGAGCAGCTGCTACGTCCGTCCTCACAATTCAAGCTCCTGGTGTACAAACAGGAGTAATAACAACCAGCGCTACTTCAGTATGCTGGTGATTTCTAGGGTCTGTCTCAAATCCTACTGAGCTCCTACATAGGCAGCATTTTACATCATAGTATGCGCTCCGACATGTAGACTGTCCCAATACTTACATACCTTAAACATGCTGCTACTGAGGAACCTTATTTAGACCTGATTTTAAAGAAGTATTGAACTCTTCCTCAGCCGCTAAGACAATCCCATGATGCAGTGCAGGCTAATCTAGGAGCAGTGAAGTGGTTTTAAAATGTGATTATTTTGATTCTCTGGAGTTTTAATGTGTTTCTGGTCATAAAATCACACAAAACAGTTTTTATTATCAACTCTGTAACGAGTCCTTCACCATTTACACTTTATACTCCAGACATTAGCATTTATGCTAGCAGATTTTTAAGCCTCGGGCTATTGTTTTGGATGCAGGCCGGTAACTTAGCAACCAGCTAAACCACCGGTGGCGTGCTGCAGTGGGCGGGAACAAGCCGTGACGCAGTCTCTCTCTAACTAGAGCGTCTCAGTAATCTGTTTACACACTCACTACCTAGACAGCCTACTTACACACTCACTACCTAGACAGCCTACTTACACACTCACTAGGTAATGAGACAGATCCCAAGTTCATTCAGTCTCTCTGCCGCAGGTGTATATAATCAAGCAGCTAATCCTGCAGTCTGTCTTTACACACATTAGTGAAAGAGTGTGAGGTTCTAAAGAGCGACTGAACTTGAGCGTGATCTGTAAAAGCACCCACCATCACATCAAGTCAGTTAGTGAAACTTCTTCCCTTCTCACCATCAGCTGTGAGAGTTTAATTGAACAGTGGAAACGTTCACAGTAACTCAGTCAGGAAGTGTCAGAGCAGGTAAAGTTACAGAGCGGGGACTTTGAGTGCTAGGCATAGTGTGTAAGAGTCTCCATCACTCTGCTGATCAATAACTGCTGAGTTCAGACCTCCTCTGGCTTTAACATCAGCACCAACACTGTGGAGCTTCACATACAGAAGCCACACATCACCAAGTAAAGCTTCACCACTGGACTCTGGAGCAGTGGACACGTGTTCTGTTGGGTGATAAGTCACAATTCTTCATCTGTCAGTCTGATGGATGAGTCTGGATCTGGAGAACACCAGGAGAACGTTGCCTGCCTGACTGCACTGTGGCTGTAAAATTTGGTGGAGGAGGGATGATGATGATGCTATAGGGAGAGTTTTTCAGGGGTGGGCAGAGGACCCTCAGGTTTTGGAGAATTATATGATTCCAGCTCTGTGGGAACAGTTTGAGGAAGCCCTCTTCTCTGTTCCAGTGTATCCGACTGTGTCCCAATGCAGTTGGTGTGGAAGAACTTGACTGGCCCTCACAGAGTCCTGACCTTAACACTTTTAACACAGCTGTGTATTGATGCCTGATTTAGAATAGGTCATCAAAAGCACCAGTAGGTGTCCCAATACTTCTGTCTATATTGTGTGATGATGAGAAGCTCTTGTATAGAGTTATGGAAATTGCAGATGACTTTATACATTTGGGAAATCAGACAGATTCACAGTGATAGAAATTTTAACCCTAACGTCTGCAGAGTCGAGCGTTACACTGGAATTTGATTTATGACTTTATGATAAGGTGATAGAAGATGTGATTTCAGTGGCTGTTAAAATATAAAAAATAGCTCAATAAAACTGTTTCTTACCAGAGTGCAGAAGTTGGTGAGGTGCTTACAGCCGCACACGGTCTCATTCACAGCGCTGTTCAGTACAGAGCAGCCTTCAGAGCTCCAACCACCGGCGCCACCTGCCAATCAACAATCCAATCAAATCATCAATCAAGGCTTTATCTTTGTATCGTGTGAACCAGCCCGGCCTCTCCTGTGTCCTGAGGACGGAGAATTCCTCACATACACCAGCACACAGTCAGTCAGAGACACAGGGAGCGTCCAAAACCGCCTACTGAGTCTGTAGGTACTAGATTAGACCCAGTAGGTACTGCTCGAGCGGTAGACTAGAGGGCAGTAGCCAGTTCTTAGTAACCGGCTGGTAGCTTAGCAGGTCGGCAGCAGTTACATTAAGCTCAAACACCGGTCGCATGCTGCAGTGGGCGGGAACAAGCCTAACTAGTCCAGGTGGAGCGCGGTCCGGATCCGGACCCAGACGTTGTCCAGTGTGAACTCAAACTGATAAACTATTAAGAAGGATTTAATTCTGCCTGGGTTTATTTTAAGAGGCGGAGCTTTTCTTGTCTTTACAGTATACAGGCTTTAGGCGCAGTGACCTCAGAGACCAATGACGTGCACTGTAAGATTACCAAAGGCTCCTCAGCCAATCAGATCTGTGCAGATTGGGGCGTGTGCCGTGCAGACAGGCGAGGTAGGAAGCGAGGAGCAGCAGCCGGAGACTAAAGCGAGTCAGAAAGAATAAGAAGCTCTAATAACAGAAAAGTGAACAGAGAGAACTGAGTGTTTAACAGGAACGGTTCTGGAATGGACCTGCTCGTCTAGTTCTGGAGAACACCGCTCTGTACAACCAACATGTTCATCTGAGAAGCTGAGTTAACAAGAAGAACCACCTTTATTTACTTTCTTTATAAATAAACACTTTAAGATCCACTTTTTTCAAAAGCGTTCTGTTTGTTTAATGTAGCTCTAGTTTTTACTTGAAGTGAATAAAAACATTTATTATTAGTTTATAAATAATTAATTCAGTTCAGTATTTAAACAGTAAATATACTGAAATATACTGAAGGGTATGTGTGATGTGTTGGTGTTTCAGTAGCTGATGGTATAAGATGCTGATACTAGACTACTTCAGTAATCAGGATACACCACTGAATCAGAACACACGTTAGAGATGATGAGGGTCCAGACCGGTCTGAGGAGATCTCCTCTAACTGGACCTCCTGACTCTAATTAAACACTCCTGAACTGGAGCGTCTCAGTAATCTGTCTAATGAGGAGAGGGCGCTGCTTCCTACACAGCTGCCTACATAGTCAGTGCCTATTTAGACACTCACAAAATTTAGAGATAGACCCATTATTTCATAAACAACCTCAGTAAACAATCATATACACTGAAATATATAGACATAAGTTCATAATCAACATCAAGACATAGCAGAAACGAGATAAACATTCATTTCACACTGTTTATGGAACAAAGCCTTATCTGACTGAGTGTATATCTACAAAAAACTATGACATTTTAAATGTAAAACATTAAAATTCTTATTATTTTGTTTATAATTCTTTTCATAAAAAAGTCAAAGTGAATTTACAATTTACTGTTTTCATTTGTGTATTTCACCTTCTGCTCGAAGATGTCTGGAGCTGGGTTTGTTACCTTACATTATTATTATTCACTAGAAGTAAATGAAATAAAAAAAATAGAAATTAGAAATAAGTGTCGGACTGTTCTTACTGTTTAAGCTGAAGTTCCAAAATACACAGGATACCGTCACATCCCCCTGCCAGGAGAGTTTCAGCCAAACATTAGTTATTATTCATACAGACACCGGCCCCATACAGAGTCATACACCATACCACCAGCAGTGAAATCTATAAGATAATATGAAGATATATTTAAAATGTAGTATATATAGATAAATAGATAGGTAATATTAGGGAGGTGGATCATTCTCAGCACTGCTGTGATACTGACGTGGTGGTGGTATGTTAGTTAGTGTGTGTTGTGCTGGTGTGAGTGGATGAGACACAGCAGTGCTGCTGCTGGAGTGTTTAAACACCTTCTCAGTGTCACTGCTGGACTGAGATTCGTCCACCAACCAAAACTATCCAGACAGCAGTGTCCTGTGGGCGGCGTCCTGTGTCCACTGATGAAGGACTAGAGGAACACAAACTGTGCAGCAGCAGATGAGCTGAAGGTATGAGCTGACTGGACGATGTGTGTAGATATGTGAGGTGGTTTTAATGTTATGACTGATTAGTGTATAAAAGGAAGGGCCAAATGAAATAAACATAAAATAAGATCACATATATTGTATATAATATGATATAATATAATAAAATAATAAAGCACTAATTGAAATAAAAGAAGGACATGTTTACAGTATATACACTAATAAATATAAATACATTATACAGAAAGATAGAAAATTAAAAAACTGGCAGAAGAATTACAGCTGCATGATTTGTACAACAATCGTTACCTGTTAGTCCTTCACGTCTAGTGAGTAACCTTAATCTAGTACACACAGTCAAAACTTTGGAGACACCTCCTCAGCTTCTTCTTCAGTGTACTATATTAATAGTACTAATATTAGTGAATAAGTGTGTTCGTATGTGTACTATATTATTAGTACTAATATAAGTGAATAAGTGTGTTCGTATGTGTACTATATTAATAGTACTAATATTAGTGAATAAGTGTGTTCGTATGTGTACTATATTAATAGTACTAATATTAGTGAATAAGTGTGTTCGTATGTGTACTATATTAATAGTACTAATATTAGTGAATAAGTGTGAAGAGATCAGAACTATAGAATAGTCGGTATGGAATTATTCCTGGAGCAGAATTAAACATCTGGTTGTGTTTAAAGAATGTTTAGAGGGTCTTTTAGAAATGAGCTCATTTGCTCTGATGCTGGTTTACATACTTTGAACATTCTGACCAGCAGCTTCATGAGGAGCTACATGAGCTGCTTCTCTAACAGGACTGAAGAAGATAGTGTAGATGCTGAGATCTTGTTCTGATAAACAGGTTTGGTGGTTTTATAGCTCTTATAAAAATATACATTCTCATTTTTACATTTACATACACTCAAATGTTTGTTTTAGTAATATTTGTGTACATGGGCTCCAACTTCACTGTTTACACTCGTCTCTCAACACATTCAGATCAAAACATCTTTATAACTATAAACATATAGATTCAGGTAGATGTCTCCAAACTTTTGACTGGCAGTGTAAGTACCAGTGAAACCAAGACTTACAGAACACCAGCACCACAAAACTCTGTTTTACTGACCGAAACAGACTGAGTGTGTCTCAGTGTGATCACCACGTTGTCTGTCAGATTGGAGATGGACAGGTTCATCACACTGCATCCCAGAACTCCGCTGATCAGCTGGGCTTTATTCGGGTCCAGCGCTTGGTCCTACACACAGCCATAACAATAAAACAAGCACTTCAAATTAATCTACGTGAAAATATGTGGACATTCTTTCAGATAAGACTAACATGAACGTATATATTACTACCAACAAGTAATACACATGCACATCCACAACACTTTATATACACCAGAGAGATAAACATAAGGAACACATTATTATTATATACTTTTATATACATCGTATATCGCCATTCAGCTAAAAAATATCGAGATATATATATTATATTACCATTCAGCTAAAAATATTGAGATATATATCGTATATTACCATTCAACTAAAAATATTGAGATATATATATAGTATATTACCATTCAACTAAAAATATTGAGATATATATAGTATATTACCATTCAGCTAAAAATATTGAGACATATATATTATATTACCATTCAGCTAAAAATATCAAGATATATATAGTATATTACCATTCAGCTAAAAATATTGAGATATATATATATTATATTACCATTTAGCTAAAAATATCAAGATATATATCGTATATTACCATTCAACTAAAAATATCGAGATATATATCGTATATTACCATTCAGCTAAAAATATCGAGATATATATTGTATATTACCATTCAGCTAAAAATATCGAGATATATATATATTATATTACCATTCAACTAAAAACATCGAGATATATATCGTTTATTACCATTCAGCTAAAAATATCGAGATATATATATTATATTACCATTCAGCTAAAAATATCGAGATATATATAGTATATTACCATTCAGCTAAAAATATTGAGATATATATATTATATTACCATTCAGCTAAAAATATCGAGATATATATCGTATATTACCATTCAACTAAAAATATTGAGATATATATAGTATATTACCATTCAACTAAAAATATTGAGATATATATAGTATATTACCATTCAGCTAAAAATATTGAGATATATATATTATATTACCATTCAGCTAAAAATATCAAGATATATATAGTATATTACCATTCAGCTAAAAATATCGAGATATATATCGTATATTACCATTCAGCTAAAAATATCGAGATATCTATATATTATATTACCATTCAACTAAAAACATCGAGATATATATCGTTTATTACCATTCAGCTAAAAATATCGAGATATATATAGTATATTATCATTCAGCTAAAAATATTGAGATATATATATTATATTACCATTCAGCTAAAAATATCAAGATATATATTGTATATCGCCATTCAACTAAAAATATCGAGATATATATCGTATATTACCATTCAACTAAAAATGATCTAAAATATTTTGCCACACGTCAGCAGATATCTTTATAAAACGTTTCTCCTTCCACTGTTGCTATAATACAACTAAGGGTTTCATATCAAATGAGTTCAATAACTGATAGATAGTACCAATTATTATCTCTGTTATCTCTGTACATGATGTACCACGTAGCCCACAAACCTAAACAGAAAGTAGCCGGAAGTGAGAAGCAGCTGCACACACCTGGAACAGAGTGCTTTCCTGGTAGAAATTAAACTGCACTCTGGACGCCTGACTCTTCTCAGTGAGCCTATCCATGAGGGACCCAGGTAGAACGATGGAACCTTGGAGAGGAAGGACTGTGGGGTACAGACTGCTGTAGGAGCTGGAGCCAACATTCATCTAAATGATCATAAAAGAGAAAGAGGCAGCGTGTAGACGGTCTGCGTGCAATCAATAACATTAACATCTTCACTTTCACTAACTCATCTAAACAGAACATCGAGAGCTTGTTTGCAGCAGAGACTTCAAACATAACATCACAGGCGGTCATTGTGATTGTGTGCATGCTACATAATCATCTCTGACAAAGATGGAGGTTGTGTTTGGAGTCTTGAACATTCTAAAGCATCACCTGTACGTTGGAGGAGCTCATGTTGAACGAGGTGTTCTGAAAGCGAGTCCCATTCACTGCTACCACAGCCAGAATCAGAGATGGAGAGAAAATAGTCAGGTTCTGGTTCTGAACATCCATCCGCAGGCCAAGTGTGTCCATGATGTTTATGATTCTGATCAAATAAGAAGAGGAACATTTTTTTATTTGCATATCCAACATAATTCTAGGACCAGATCAAAGAGAGTAAGTGGGCGTAGAACAACATCTACATAGGTCACCTACTGTATGTAGAACATCCGAGAACAAACTAAATACTGAATAAAGACTGAATAAATGCTGAATAAATACTGAATAAATACTTCTAAGGCTTTAGGATGAACAAACAACAATAGCCTGTCTTTCATCTCACCTGTTTGAAGTGGATTGTGGTATCTGGGCTGATGTGTTAAGCAGGTTGTTGATAATGTTGAGAGAAGTGTTCGCTAAACTCAGGTCAACTTTGGGTACTGAGAGAAACCACTCAAGCGAAGACACCACCCTCTGCACCTGAGACGGGTCCGTGGCCGAGATGTTCTTGCTCAGGTTCAGAAGGCCTGTCACGTCTGGGGACAAGAACATGGAGAAGTCAGAGATTGGGTACCTTTTAAAATCTGTCACTGTTCCTTCACATAATTACAGAAGAAAACAAATCACATCACAATTTACCTGATTCACCTCGTTTAGCTAGAATCAACACCGGACAGTCAGAAGTACTCAAGCACCTTCTTTTGAACCTAAACCAGATTTTACCTCTACTTTACTCAAACTACAACTCAAACTCCTTAATACTGATACTGAACAACTGCCCATCCTGTGTGGTCTGATACTGAACAACTGCCCATCCTGTGTGGTCTGATACTGAACAACTCCCCATCCTGTGTGGTCTGATATTGAACAACTGCCCATCCTGTGTGGTCTGATACTGAACAACTCCCCATCCTGTGCGGTCTGATGCTGAACAACTGCCCATCCTGTGTGGTCTGATACTGAACAACTGCCCATCCTGTGTGGTCTGATACTGAACAACTCCCCATCCTGTGTGGTCTGATATTGAACAACTGTCCATCCTGTGTGGTCTAATACTGAACAACTGTCCATCCTGTGTGGTCTGATCCTGAACAACCGTCCATCCTGTGTGGTCTGATACTGAACAACTGTCCATCCTGTGTGGTCTGATACTGAACAACTGTCCATCCTGTGTGGTCTGATACTGAACAACTGTCCATCCTGTGTGGTCTGATACTGAACAAGTGCCCATCCTGTGTGGTCTGATACTGAACAACTGTCCATCCTGTGTGGTCTGATACTGAACAACTGTCCATCCTGTGTGGTCTGATACTGAACAAGTGCCCATCCTGTGTGGTCTGATACTGAACAACTGCCCATCCTGTGTGGTCTGATACTGAACAACTCCCCATCCTGTGTGGTCTGATATTGAACAACTGTCCATCCTGTGTGGTCTGATCCTGAACAACTGCCCATCCTGTGTGGTCTGATACTGAACAACTGTCCATCCTGTGTGGTCTGATACTGAACAACTGTCCATCCTGTGTGGTCTGATACTGAACAACTGCCCATCCTGTGTGGTCTGATACTGAACAACTCCCCATCCTGTGTGGTCTGATATTGAACAACTGCCCATCCTGTGTGGTCTGATACTGAACAACTCCCCATCCTGTGCGGTCTGATGCTGAACAACTGCCCATCCTGTGTGGTCTGATACTGAACAACTGCCCATCCTGTGTGGTCTGATACTGAACAACTCCCCATCCTGTGTGGTCTGATATTGAACAACTGTCCATCCTGTGTGGTCTAATACTGAACAACTGTCCATCCTGTGTGGTCTGATCCTGAACAACCGTCCATCCTGTGTGGTCTGATACTGAACAACTGTCCATCCTGTGTGGTCTGATACTGAACAACTGTCCATCCTGTGTGGTCTGATACTGAACAACTGTCCATCCTGTGTGGTCTGATACTGAACAAGTGCCCATCCTGTGTGGTCTGATGCTGAACCATCCTGTGTGGTCTGATACTGAACAACTGCCCATCCTGTGTGGTCTGATACTGAACAACTGTCCATCCTGTGTGGTCTGATACTGAACAACTGCCCATTCTGTGTGGTCTGATGCTGAACCATCCTGTGTGGTCTGATACTGAAAAACTGCCCATCCTGTGTGGTCTAACACTGAAAAACTGCCCATCCTGTGTGGTCTGATACTGAACAACTGCCCATCCTGTGTGGTCTGATACTGAACAACTGCCCATCCTGTGTGGTCTGATACTGAACAAGTGTCCATCCTGTGTGGTCTGATACTGAACAAGTGCCCATTCTGTGTGGTTTGATGCTGAACAACTGCCCATCCTGTGTGGTCTGATACTGAACAAGTGCCCATCCTGTGTGGTCTGATGCTGAACAAGTGCCCATTCTGTGTGGTCTGATCCTGAACAACTGCCCATCCTGTGTGGTCTGATGCTGAACAAGTGCCCATCCTGTGTGGTCTGATACTGAACAACTGCCCATCCTGTGTGGTCTGATACTGAACAACTGCCCATTCTGTGTGGTCTGATCCTGAACAACTGCCCATCCTGTGTGGTCTGATACTTAACAACTGCCCATCCTGTGTGGTCTGATACTGAACAACTGCCCATCCTGTGTGGTCTGATGCTGAACAACTGCCCATCCTGTGTGGTCTGATACTGAACAACTGCCCATCCTGTGTGGTCTGATGCTGAACAAGTGCCCATTCTGTGTGGTCTGATACTGAACAACTGCCCATCCTGTGTGGTCTGATGCTGAACAACTGCCCATCCTGTGTGGTCTGATACTGAACAACTGCCCATCCTGTGTGGTCTGATACTGAACAACTGCCCATCCTGTGTGGTCTGATGCTGAACAAGTGCCCATTCTGTGTGGTCTGATACTGAACAACTGCCCATCCTGTGTGGTCTGATGCTGAACAAGTGCCCATTCTGTGTGGTCTGATCCTGAACAACTGCCCATCCTGTGTGGTCTGATACTGAACAAGTGCCCATCCTGTGTGGTCTGATACTGAACAAGTGCCCATCCTGTGTGGTCTGATGCTGAACAACTGCCCATCCTGTGTGGTCTGATACTGAACAACTGTTCATCCTGTGTGGTCTGATACTGAACAACTGTCCATCCTGTGTGGTCTGATACTGAACAACTGCCCATCCTGTGTGGTCTGATACTGAACAACTGTCCATCCTGTGTGGTCTGATACTGAACAAGTGCCCATTCTGTGTGGTCTGATGCTGAACAACTGCCCATCCTGTGTGGTCTGATACTGAACAACTGTCCATCCTGTGTGGTCTGATACTGAACAACTCCCCATCCTGTGTGGTCTGATACTGAACAACTGCCCATCCTGTGTGGTCTGATACTGAACAACTGTCCATCCTGTGTGGTCTGATACTGAACAACTCCCCATCCTGTGTGGTCTGATACTGAACAACTGCCCATCCTGTGTGGTCTGACACTGAACAACTGCCCATCCTGTGTGGTCTGATACTGAACAACTGCCCATCCTGTGTGGTCTGATGCTGAACAACTGCCCATCCTGTGTGGTCTGATACTTAACAACCGCCCATCCTGTGTGGTCTGATACTGAACAACTGTCCATCCTGTTTGGTCTGATACTGAACAACTGCCCATCCTGTGTGGTCTGATACTGAACAACTGCCCATCCTGTGTGGTCTGATACTGAACAACTGCCCATCCTGTGTGGTCTGATACTGAACAACTGCCCATCCTGTGTGGTCTGATACTTAACAACCGCCCATCCTGTGTGGTCTGATACTGAACAACTGTCCATCCTGTTTGGTCTGATACTGAACAACTGCCCATCCTGTGTGGTCTGATACTGAACAACTGCCCATCCTGTGTGGTCTGATACTGAACAACTGCCTATCCTGTGTGGTCTGATGCTGAACAACTGCCCATCCTGTGTGGTCTGATACTGAACAACTGCCCATCCTGTGTGGTCTGATACTGAACAACTGCCCATCCTGTGTGGTCTGATACTGAACAACTGCCCATCCTGTGTGGTCTGATACTGAACAACTGCCCATCCTGTGTGGTCTGATACTGAACAACTGCCCATCCTGTGTGGTCTGATACTGAACAACTGTCCATCCTGTGTGGTCTGATACTGAACAACTGTCCATCCTGTGTGGTCTGATACTGAACAACTGCCCATCCTGTGTGGTCTGATACTGAACAACTGTCCATCCTGTGTGGTCTGATGCTGAACAACTGCCCATCCTGTGTGGTCTGATACTGAACAACTGCCCATCCTGTGTGGTCTGATACTGAACAACTGCCCATCCTGTGTGGTCTGATAATGAACAACTGCCCATCCTGTGTGGTCTGATACTGAACAACTGCCCATCCTGTGTGGTCTGATACTGAACAACTGCCCATCCTGTGTGGTCTGATACTGAACAACTGCCCATCCTGTGTGGTCTGATACTGAACAACTCTCAATCCTGTGTGGTCTGATACTGAACAACTGCCCATCCTGTGTGGTCTGATACTGAACAACTGCTTCTTCTTTTCTTACACAATTCCGCCAAAACCAGCAGCGCCCCCTAGCGCTTGTTCAGAAACATGAAACGAAAGTCTCAAAATCCATTTGATCCACAAATGCAGATTCAACACTTCAGAAATCAATTTAAAACTTGAGACTGCGACTTTTCAAAAATATTCAATGAATATACAGACAAATGGGTTCATTTTCATATAATATATATATAATATATATATATATATAATATATAATATATAATATATATAATATATAATATATATATATATTATAATAAAACTATGAAAATTAAAAGTATGTTTTCATAAATGTAACAGAATTTGTACAAATAGTGAGCTGTGAGACACAGCTGTTTCACTGCACGGATGGGTTAAATGCGGAGGTCAAATTCCGCTGTGTGCAAATCACAAGTGGTTAATAGTTCTACATTCTAATTTAAGGTTCCTCCACAGCGTTGTGCAGTACTGATCTCCACCTGTAAGAAGCTGTGGTTGTAGTTGTTGCTGTTAGAACAGGTGAACACACGTAATAGCAAAACATCAACATCCTTCAACAATAAGAATCACAATAGTGAGTTTTTCTTGTGGTTGTAATAAGCGTGTAATTCAGGAAACGTCTGTGTGACTCACCCTCCTCTTTTATTTCCAGAACATGTCCCTGGATGGAGGAGTTGATCTGAACTGCTGTTATGATGCATTCAATGCAGCATGGATTGGTTGTCTGATTTAAACACAGCAGCACAGTGCACTCAGTGTATCTGTAAACAAGCAGAACCAGCAGACCATCAGCATCACCTGCAGACGTTCTCTTCGTTACCGTATCAGAAGATAACTTGGAAACTGACCGTATCTCAGTCTTGTTGTTACAGAGGACCTGAATGTTCTGAAAATGAAAACACAAGCAGCAGATTATGGGGTTTTTGTGCTGAGAATGTAAGAAAAACATAAAATATGAGTAAACACACTGAAGAGCTGCTCCTACACACTGGTGCTCACCTGAACGAGTCTGGCAGAAGATCCAGAAACATTAGCTGCACTGAAATAAACACAGAAACATTAATCCCACTTTCAGAGGGTGATCTATCTATCTATCTATCTATGTATCTATGTATCTATCTATCTATCTATCTATCTATCTATCTATCTATCTATCTATCTATTTTCCTGTATGTCTGTCTGTCTATCTATCTACCCATGTGTAATGTGTTATTGGCACTGTGACCTACTGTTACCAAAAACAAATTCCTTGGCAAATAAAGTCTGATTCTGATTCTGATTCTAACAGGACTGAAGAAGATAGTGTAGATGCTGAGATCTTGTTCTGATAAACAGGTTTGGTGGTTTTATAGCTCTTGTAAAAATATACATTCTCATTTTTACACTCAAATGCTTGTTTTAGTAATATTTGTGTACATGGGCTCCAACTTCACTGTTTACACTCGTCTCTCAACACACTCACATCTAATCACCTTTATAACTAGAAACATATATATTCAGGTAGGTGTGCAAACTTTTGACTGGTGGTGTAAATGAAAGTGTGACAACAGCATCAATACTAAAATGATTTTAAGGTCCAATTCTGTCTAAACATACATACATTAACACACATACATTAGAACACAATAAGAAACAGTTACTGTTTATCACACTACCTGGCAGGAGTAGCACTGAGATCAGACCTGCATTCACCTAGACGCTGCTCAAACAGATTCTTGAGCTGCAAAACACAAGATGTATTTAATAAAGGCATCACAGAGATTAGAGGCATATAAACTACATTCTATAAATAATAAATAAAATAAAATACATATATATTAGTTACATCACTGTAAGAACTGAACTGCAGATGGAGGGCAGGAAGTGATTCTCCACATAGGGGGTGCTATCAAACTCTCTCAGAACATCTGTGGTTCAGGTTGTTTACAGTCTCTCTGAATCAGTTTAACTGAGAACCTCAAGGAGCTTTTATCTAGTACTGACCTAGAACCAGCAGCAGAACTGTCTGACCCCTCGTCTGCGGTCAGGACGAGAGACTGAACTTCCTGTTTCAGTTTCTTGTAGCTGTAGATTTAAACCCCTCACCAGTGACCAGTCAAATCACCCCCAGACCAACTGTTCACTCTACAATACTCACTCCTACCGAGTGCACGAGGGTGAAGCAGCTCATTCACCAGTTTTCCTGTTCCACCTTAAACAGTGCAGCAGGAGCCAGAACGTACCTGCACCTCCATTTAAGGTGGAAACAGGAGAACTGGTGAAGGAGAAGCTGAGCTGATGGTGCTGGGGGTCAGTAGAAGTGAGTATTGTAGTGTGTAAGGGGGATCTGGGGGTGAACACTGGTGGTCAGTAGGAGTGAGTATTGTAGTGTGTAAGGGTGATCTGGGGGTGAACACTGGTGGTCAGTAGGAGTGAGTATTGTAGTGTGTAAGGGTGATCTGGGGGTGAACACTGGTGGTCAGTAGGAGTGAGTATTGTAGTGTGTAAGGGTGATCTGGGGGTGAACACTGGTGATCAACACTTTAGTATGTGGTGGTTTGTTTTCTTGGTGGTTCTTAATCTGCTGCTTGATAGCAGCTCATCTTTCAGTTCAGCTCAAACATCTCTTCATCACATCAGCATCACCTCCAACATCTACTGTAACATCTCACCTCCACCTCCTCCACTCTGTTCCTCACCTCCTCCACTCTGTTCCTCACCTCCATCTCCTCCACTCTGTTCCTCACCTCCATCTCCTCCACTCTGTTCCTCACCTCCATTTCCTCCACTTTGTTCCTCACCTCCATCTCCTCCACTCTGTTCCTCACCTCCATTTCCTCCACTCTGTTCCTCACATCCATCTCCTTCACTCTGTTCCTCACCTCCATTTCCTCCACTCTGTTCCTCACCTCCATCTCCTCCACTCTGTTCCTCACCTCCATCTCCTCCACTCTGTTCCTCACCCCCCATCTCCTCCACTCTGTTCCTCACCTCCATCTCCTCCACTCTGTTCCTCACCTCCATCTCCCCCACTCTGTTCCTCACCTCCATCTCCTCCACTCTGTTCCTCACCTCCATTTCCTCCACTCTGTTCCTCACCCCCCATCTCCTCCACTCTGTTCCTCACCTCCATCTCCTCCACTCTGTTCCTCACCTCCATCTCCTCCACTCTGTTCCTCACCTACATCTCATAATCAGAATGATGTAAGTGAGAGCAGCTGATGCTGTACGTACCCATACGGTGATGCTGGACTCGTTAGTTTTAGTCTGGTGGTCAGTCTCGTTAACCCTGATCTTCATGTTGTAGTACTGAGCTGCAGGAGCTGCAACAGACGAGCCCAGCCCTTTACTCATCACTGTCAGTGTCTGATAATAAAGTCTTCACTGTGATTAGAAATGGATCGGATTGTAAGTGGACAATAATTCAATGTTTTTTTTGCTGGTGAGGAAAGTACTTACAAGTAGTGCTGCAGTTTGGAGGGGACACGCAGTTCACACGCGCTGGAGAGAAGATAAACAAGAACATTCATTAAAACACTCGTTAAAATTACTTCAAAAGATTAGAACACAGTTCTTCTGCGAGGCTCTAAATCCGTCGTACAGAAGAAATAAAGAAACCCAAATATTAACAAAGCCACTTCTGTTCTCCTGATGATGGAGTAGCTCTGTTACCTGCAGCAGAGGACGGTGACGTTCCAGTACCTGTAGCAGATGATGTTGAGGCTCCTGGACGTGTAGCAGATGATGTAGAAGCTCCTGGACTTGCAGCAGATGATGTTGACGCTCCTGGACTTGCAGCAGATGATGTTGACACTCCTGGACTTGCAGCAGATGATGTTGACGCTCCTGGACTTGCAGCAGTTGATGTAGAGGCTCCTGGACTTGTAGCAGAGGATGTTGAGGCACCTGAACTTGCAGCAGATGATGTTGAGGCTCCTGGACGTGTAGCAAATGATGTAGAAGCTCCTGGACTTGCAGCAGATGATGTTGACGCTCCTGGACTTGCACCAGATGATGTTGACACTCCTGGACTTGCAGCAGATGATGTTGAGGCTCCTGCACTTGCAGCAGATGATGTTGAGGCTCCTGGACTTGTAGCAGATGATGTTGAGGCTCCTGGACCTGCAGCAGTTGATGTAGAGGCTTCTGGACTTGTAACATATGATGCTAAGGCTTCTGGACCTGGAGCAGATGATTTTGAGGCTCCTGGACTTGCAGCAGATGATGTAGAGGTTACTGAATCTGGAACAGATGATGTAGAGGTTCCTGAATCTGGAGCAGATGATGTAGAAGTTACTGAATCTGGAGCAGATGATGTAGAAGTTACTGAATCTGGAGCAGATGATGTAGAGGTTCCTGAATCTGCAGCAGATGATGTAGAGGTTCCTGAATCTGGAGCAGATGATGTAGAGGTTACTGAATCTGGAGCAGATGATGTAGAGGTTACTGAATCTGCAGCAGATGATGTAGAGGTTACTGAATCTGCAGCAGATGATGTAGAGGTTACTGAATCTGGAGCAGATGATGTAGAGGTTACTGAATCTGGAACAGATGATGTAGAGGTTCCTGAACCTGGAGCAGATGATGTAGAGGTTACTGAATCTGGAGCAGATGATGTAGAGGTTACTGAATCTGGAGCAGATGATGTAGAGGTTACTGAATCTGGAACAGATGATGTAGAAGTTACTGAATCTGGAGCAGATGATGTAGAGGTTCCTGAATCTGCAGCAGATGATGTAGAGGTTACTGAATCTGGAGCAGATGATGTAGAGGTTACTGAATCTGCAGCAGATGATGTAGAGGTTACTGAATCTGGAGCAGATGATGTAGAGGTTACTGAATCTGGAACAGATGATGTAGAAGTTACTGAATCTGGAGCAGATGATGTAGAGGTTACTGAATCTGCAGCAGATGATGTAGAGGTTCCTGAATCTGGAGCAGATGATGTAGAGGTTACTGAATCTGGAGCAGATGATGTAGAGGTTACTGAATCTGCAGCAGATGATGTAGAGGTTACTGAATCTGGAGCAGATGATGTAGAGGTTACTGAATCTGGAACAGATGATGTAGAGGTTCCTGAACCTGGAGCAGATGATGTAGAGGTTACTGAATCTGTAGCAGATGATGTAGAGGTTACTGAATCTGGAGCAGATGATGATGCTCCTGAGCCTGTAGCAGATGATGTAGAGGCTCCTGAGCCTGTAGCAGATGATGTAGAGGCTCCTGAGCCTGTAGCAGACGATGAGGCTCCTGAGCCTGTAGCAGAAGATGAGGCTCCTGAGCCTGTAGCAGAAGATGAGGCTCCTGAGCCTGTAGCAGAAGATGAGGCTCCTGAGCCTGTAGCAGATGATGTAGAGGCTCCTGAGCCTGTAGCAGACGATGAGGCTCCTGAGCCTGTAGCAGAAGATGAGGCTCCTGAGCCTGTAGCAGAAGATGAGGCTCCTGAGCCTGTAGCAGAAGATGAGGCTCCTGAGCCTGTAGCAGAAGATGAGGCTCCTGAGCCTGTAGCAGATGACGATGATGACAGTATTTACTTTTAAAAACTGGACAACTGGACTTTTTTAAAAACAGAACTACGAAGTGCACCTACATGGTGGGAGGATTTGATGAATCTAACAAAGTGTGTAGATATAAAACAGGATGTATACACCAATCAGAAAAAATGAAGACCACCTCCTTGTATCTACACACACTGTCTGTTTCATCACCTCCATTTATCCATTTACCGTGTGAAGTTCTGTTTCGCTGCATATACGGTTTATTCACGTTTACTCTGTTCTTCACTATATGGTCAGTGGAGCTGATGAAGTGAACAGTGTGTGTAGATACAAGGAGGTGGTTTAATGTTATGGCTGATCGGTGTATATGTGTGTGTCTTAGATCGTTTTATTTAAAAAGCCATTTTACAATAAAAAAAAATTTATTATTGAAACAAAGCTTTCATTGACTGATCAAAATAATTTATTATTAATATTAAACCGTATTAATAGAGTAAGTAGTGCATTTACACTTTATTATTAAATGTTAAACAGTATTAATACAGTAAGTAGTGCTTTTACACTTTATTATTAAATGTTAAACAGTATTAATGGAGTAAGTAGTGCTTTTACACTTTATTATTAAATATTAATCAGTATTAATAGAGTAAGTAGAGCTTTTACACTTCATTATTAAATATTAATCAGTATTAATAGAGTAAGAAGAGCTTTTACACTTTATTATTAAATATTAATCAGTATTAATAGAGTAAGTAGAGCTTTTACACTTTATTATTAAATATTAATCAGTATTAATAGAGTAAGTAGAGCTTTTACACTTTATTATTAAATATTAATCAGTATTAATAGAGTAAGTAGAGCTTTTACACTTTATTATTAAATATTAATCAGTATTAATAGAGTAAGTAGAGCTTTTACACTTTATTATTAAAATTAAACAGTATTAATAGAGTAAGTAGAGCTTTTACACTTTATTATTAAATATTAATCAGTATTAATAGAGTAAGTAGAGCTTTTACACTTTATTATTAAATATTAATCAGTATTAATAGAGTAAGTAGAGCTTTTACACTTTATTATTAAATATTAATCAGTATTAATAGAGTAAGTAGAGCTTTTACACTTTATTATTAAATATTAAACAGTATTAATAGAGTAAGTAGAGCTTTTACACTTTATTATTAAATACTAAACAGTATTAATAGAGTAAGTAGTACTTTTACACTTTATTATTAAATATTAATCAGTATTAATAGAGTAAGTAGAGCTTTTACACTTTATTATTAAATATTAATCAGTATTAATAGAGTAAGTAGAGCTTTTACACTTTATTATTAAATATTAAACAGTATTAATAGAGTAAGTAGTGCTTTTACACTTTATTATTAAATATTAAACAGTATTAATAGAGTAAGTAGAGCTTTTACACTTTATTATTAAATATTAAACAGTATTAATAGAGTAAGTAGAGTTTTTACACTTTATTATTAAATATTAATCAGTATTAATAGAGTAAGTAGAGCTTTTGCTCTTTATTATTAAATATTAATCAGTATTAATAGAGTAAGTAGAGCTTTTACACTTTATTATTAAATATTAATCAGTATTAATAGAGTAAGTAGTACGTTTACACTTTATTATTTAATATTAATCAGTATTAATAGAGTAAGTAGAGCTTTTACACTTTGTTATTAAATATTAAACAGTATTAATAGAGTAAGTAGAGCTTTTACACTTTATTATTAAATAATAATCAGTATTAATAGAGTAAGTAGAGCTTTTACACTTTATTATTAAATATTAAACAGTATTAATAGAGTAAGTAGAGCTTTTACACTTTGTTATTAAATATTAAACAGTATTAATAGAGTAAGTAGAGCTTTTACACTTTATTATTAAATAATAATCAGTATTAATAGAGTAAGTAGAGCTTTTACACTTTATTATTAAATAATAATCAGTATTAATAGAGTAAGTAGAGCTTTTACACTTTATTATTAAATATTAAACAGTATTAATAGAGTAAGTAGAGCTTTTACACTTTGTTATTAAATATTAAACAGTATTAATAGAGTAAGTAGAGCTTTTACACTTTATTATTAAATAATAATCAGTATTAATAGAGTAAGTAGTGCTTTTACACTTTATTATTAAATATTAAACAGTATTAATAGAGTAAGTAGTACTTTTACACTTTATTATTAAATATTTATCAGTATTAATAGAGTAAGTAGAGCTTTTACACTTTATTATTAAATATTAATCAGTATTAATAGAGTAAGTAGAGCTTTTACACTTTATTATTAAATATTAATAGGTATTAATAGAGTAAGTAGAGCTTTTACACTTTATTATTAAATATTAATCAGTATTAATAGAGTAAGTAGAGCTTTTACACTTTATTATTAAATATTAATCAGTATTAATAGAGTAAGTAGAGCTTTTACACTTTATTATTAAATATTAAACAGTATTAATAGAGTAAGTAGAGCTTTTACACTTTATTATTAAATACTAAACAGTATTAATAGAGTAAGTAGTACTTTTACACTTTATTATTAAATATTAATCAGTATTAATAGAGTAAGTAGAGCTTTTACACTTTATTATTAAATATTAATCAGTATTAATAGAGTAAGTAGAGCTTTTACACTTTATTATTAAATATTAAACAGTATTAATAGAGTAAGTAGTGCTTTTACACTTTATTATTAAATATTAAACAGTATTAATAGAGTAAGTAGAGCTTTTACACTTTATTATTAAATATTAAACAGTATTAATAGAGTAAGTAGAGCTTTTACACTTTATTATTAAATACTAAACAGTATTAATAGAGTAAGTAGTACTTTTACACTTTATTATTAAATATTAATCAGTATTAATAGAGTAAGTAGAGCTTTTACACTTTATTATTAAATATTAATCAGTATTAATAGAGTAAGTAGAGCTTTTACACTTTATTATTAAATATTAAACAGTATTAATAGAGTAAGTAGTGCTTTTACACTTTATTATTAAATATTAAACAGTATTAATAGAGTAAGTAGAGCTTTTGCTCTTTATTATTAAATATTAATCAGTATTAATAGAGTAAGTAGAGCTTTTACACTTTATTATTAAATATTAAACAGTATTAATAGAGTAAGTAGTACTTTTACACTTTATTATTAAATATTTATCAGTATTAATAGAGTAAGTAGAGCTTTTACACTTTATTATTAAATATTAATCAGTATTAATAGAGTAAGTAGAGCTTTTACACTTTATTATTAAATATTAATCAGTATTAATAGAGTAAGTAGAGCTTTTACACTTTATTATTAAATATTAATCAGTATTAATAGAGTAAGTAGTGCTTTTACACTTTATTATTAAATATTAATCAGTATTAATAGAGTAAGTAGTGCTTTTACACTTTATTATTAAATATCAATCAGTATTAATAGAGTAAGTAGAGCTTTTACACTTTATTATTAAATATTAATCAGTATTAATAGAGTAAGTAGTGCTTTTACACTTTATTATTAAATATTAATCAGTATTAATAGAGTAAGTAGAGCTTTTACACTTTATTATTAAATATTAATCAGTATTAATAGAGTAAGTAGAGCTTTTACACTTTATTATTAAATATTAATCAGTATTAATAGAGTAAGTAGTGTTTTCCATACGTCAGTGTGTTTATTTAACTCTTTCCAAGCTTCTCCTAAACAACCCAGTATTATTATCAGTTCTATATTATATTCTATATTATATACGTATATATATATATATATATATATATATATATATATATATATATATATATATATATATATATATATATATATATATATATATATAGCAAAACAATGTCTCAGGCAACATATTCAGAATTATGAAGTACGTACCTTATGTTAATTACTTTGCAAATGCAAGGTATGTACCAGAATATGACTTATGTATAGCTCACACATCTAATAAATGTGCTATAAGTATCACATATTTAACTATGAAATACTAATTACTTACTGTACTGTAAAATACAGCAGTACCAAATAATCATATGTAATACTGATATTATTTCTATCATGTGTTTGCTATACATACCATAGATACAGCTGCAGTTCATCTGGGTCTGAAATCCCCAGGAATGGTGCATGTAGTCGCTGATAAAACTGCCGAAATAATGCAGTAACACATTTTAATGTACATGCAATATTTGTGCAACGTGTATAATATTATTATTTAAGGAAGTACTGCTAATACTGCTAATACTGCTAATACTGCTAATACTGCTAAAGAGAATTCATAGTAGTACCTTTGAACTTACCCTGAAATCCGAACTGTGGCTGTGGTATTACAGACACAGTCAAAGCTGAGAGAACTGTTACACTTCTCAGAGCTTCCAGCTGGGGGTGCTGCATCACTGCTGCGACAACTCCAACATACTGTCGGGTGCAGAGGCAGCTGCTTAGCGGTTACAGCTCACTTTATTCAAAACATACTATTTTTGATAACATACATATTTATTCATACACACAAACATCCATCTCCACTGACCATATAGGACCTACACTCACTGTCCACTGTATCAGCTCCACTGACCATACAGGACCTACACTCACTGTCCACTGTATCAGCTCCACTGACCATACAGGACCTACACTCACTGTCCACTCCATCAGCTCCACTGACCATACAGGACCTACACTCACTGTCCACTCCATCAGCTCCACTGACCATACAGGACCTACACTCATTGTCCACTCCATCAGCTCCACTGACCATACAGGACCTACACTCACTGTCCACTCCATCAGCTCCACTGACCATACAGGACCTACACTCACTGTCCACTGTATCAGCTCCACTGACCATACAGGACCTCCACTCACTGTCCACTGTATCAGCTCCACTGACCATACAGGACCTCCACTCACTGTCCACTGTATCAGCTCCACTGACCATACAGGACCTCCACTCACTGTCCACTGTATCAGCTCCACTGACCATACAGGAGCTACACTTACAGACTATAGTTCATCTGATTCTCTGTATACTTCATTACTCTGTTCTTTAATGATCAGGACCCCCACAGGACCACCACAGAGCAGATACTATTAGGGAGGTGGATCGTGTGTTAGTGTGTGTTGTCCACTCCACCTTGTAGATGTAAAGTCAGAGACAGTAGCTCATCTGCTGCTGCACAGTTTGTGTTTTTCTAGTTCTTCATCAGTGGACACAGGACGCCGCCCACAGGACACTGCTGTCCAGATAGTTTTGGTTGGTGGACGATTCTCAGTTCAGCAGTGACACTGAGGTGTTAAAACACTCCAGCAGCAGCACTGCTGTGTCTGATCCACTCACACCAGCACAACACACATTAACTAACACACCACCACCACGTCAGTGTCACTGCAGTGCTGAGAATGATCCACCTCCCTAATAGTATCTGCTCTGTGGTGGTCCTGTGGGGGTCCTAATCATTAAAGAACAGAGTATTAAAGTATACAGAGAATCAGATGAACTACAGTCTGTAAGTGGAGCTCCTGTATGGTCAGTGGAGCTGATACAGTGGACAGTGAGTGGAGGTCCTGTTTGGTCAGTGGAGCTGATACAGTGGACAGTGAGTGGAGGTCCTGTTTGGTCAGTGGAGCTGATACAGTGGACAGTGAGTGTAGGTCCTGTATGGTCAGTGGAGCTGATACAGTGGACAGTGAGTGGAGGTCCTGTATGGTCAGTGGAGCTGATACAGTGGACAGTGATTATATATATATATATATATATATATATATTTGTGTTTTATTCCTACATCAGCGGGACAGCACTCACCCAGTCTCTTCACGTGGTCTGCAGATACCTGTCCCTGTATGCTACAGTTCACCTGTTCAGTGTTTATGATGCATGCAATGCAGTTTGAACTGGTTGGCTGACTCAGCTGCAACACCACACTGCACTCAGTGCGTCTGTTGGACAAACAGAAGCAGAGGACTATCAGGTACATGGTATCAGCTCCAGACGCTCTAATGAGAAGATTACAGTGGAAGGAGAACAGTGTGCAGGTAACGGACCGTATGGCAGTCTTCTCATCACACGTCACCTCAATGTTCTGCAATAAAAACATGTAAACATGCATGACGTACACACAAACACGTTTCACTACACAAATAACAAAATAAACTGAACCTGCTGCTCACCTAAAAGAGGCTGGAAGTAGTTTTATTGTCTAGGTTTGCGCTACAACATTAAAAAACATGTTTCATTCAGATTTCAGGATTTAGAAAATCACATACCCAACAAGTTTAAACAGTGAAGTTAGAGCCCGTTTACACAAATATCTCTAAAACAAACATTTCACTGTATTTACATGTAAAATAAAAGATTAAATATAATCTGGTTTAGTTATGAGTGTTAAATATTTAATAGTCATTAAAGGAGCAATATGTAAAATGCCACCATCTGTCAAATTCATATCTGCAAGCTTTTTCTTCACCGACTCATGTGGCAGATGTGATGCTACAGTGACTCACTATCACCTCTTCAGGTGCAAAGAGGTATTACATGACAGGCTGGTTAGCATGCTAATGTCAGTAGATATCTCTATAACACAGTACACCTTTGAAGTCTTTGACCTGGTGATGGATTTAGCTCATTTTAGAATATTTTTTAATAAAATACTTTACATATTAAATACATCATCTTACATACTGCTCCTTTAAGGGCTGTCAGAGGGCAACACCGCCGGATATCAGGGCTGATTAATATTTTCATATTTTCAAGATTTATTGGATTTATTGCTTTAAAATGTTATTAAAGGTTTGGTGGTCATTTTTAAGAGGTAATTATTGGTCATCACACGACCTGGTTCTAAATGTAGTTACTGAACTGATGTTTAGTGGAGAGGAATGTAACCTGTGGTTCAGTGTGTTAGGGGGTTCAGCAGTAGGAGTGGACCTGCATTCATTCAGATGCTGCTGAAACCGACTCCGGAGCTGAAGAACATCAGATCATACACTGAATTAAAACAATATTAAAATACCCAATGACCTTTAACTTCCAGATCCTACATATACAAACAAAGGACTGTGTATTCAGAGTGGCACAGTGGTGTAGTAGTCAGTATGGTGGTGTAGTGGTTAGTACGGTGGTGTAGTGGTTAGTATGGTGGTGTAGTGGTCAGTACGGTGGTGTAGTGGTTAGTACGGTGGTGTAGTGGTTAGTATGGTGGTGTAGTGGTTAGTATGGTGGTGTAGTGGTTAGTATGGTGGTGTAGTGGTCAGTACGGTGGTGTAGTGGTTAGTATGGTGGTGTAGTAGTCAGTACGGTGGTGTAGTGGTTAGTACGGTGGTGTAGTAGTCAGTATGGTGGTGTAGTGGTTAGTACAGTAGTGTAGTGGTTAGTATGGTGGTGTAGTGGTCAGTATGGTGGTGTAGTGGTCAGTATGGTGGTGTAGTGGTTAGTATGGTGGTGTAGTAGTCAGTATGGTGGTGTAGTGGTTAGTACGGTGGTGTAGTGGTTAGTACGGTGGTGTAGTAGTCAGTATGGTGGTGTAGTGGTTAGTATGGTGGTGTAGTGGTTAGTTTGGTGGTGTAGTGGTTAGTACGGTGGTGTAGTGGTTAGTATGGTGGTGTAGTGGTTAGTATGGTGGTGTAGTGGTTAGTACGGTGGTGTAGTGGTTAGTATGGTGGTGTAGTGGTTAGTACGGTGGTGTAGTGGTTAGTATGGTGGTGTAGTAGTTAGTACGGTGGTGTAGTGGTTAGTATGGTGGTGTAGTGGTCAGTATGGTGGTGTAGTGGTTAGTATGGTGGTGTAGTGGTTAGTATGGTGGTGTAGTGGTTAGTTTGGTGGTGTAGTGGTTAGTATGGTGGTGTAGTGGTTAGTATGGTGGTGTAGTGGTCAGTATGGTGGTGTAGTGGTTAGTATGGTGGTGTAGTGGTTAGTACGGTGGTGTAGTGGTTAGTACGGTGGTGTAGTGGTTAGTATGGTGGTGTAGTGGTTAGTATGGTGGTGTAGTGGTTAGTACGGTGGTGTAGTGGTCAGTATGGTGGTGTAGTGGTCAGTATGGTGGTGTAGTGGTTAGTATGGTGGTGTAGTGGTTAGTACGGTGGTGTAGTGGTCAGTATGGTGGTGTAGTGGTTAGTATGGTGGTGTAGTGGTTAGTATGGTGGTGTAGTGGTTAGTATGGTGGTGTAGTGGTTAGTACGGTGGTGTAGTGGTTAGTACGGTGGTGTAGTGGTTAGTACGGTGGTGTAGTGGTTAGTATGGTGGTGTAGTAGTTAGTACGGTGGTGTAGTGGTCAGTGTGGTGGTGTAGTGGTCAGTATGGTGGTGTAGTGGTTAGTTTGGTGGTGTAGTGATTAGTATGGTGGTGTAGTGGTTAGTTTGGTGGTGTAGTGGTTAGTATGGTGGTGTAGTGGTTAGTATGGTGGTGTAGTGGTTAGTATGGTGGTGTAGTAGTTAGTATGGTGGTTTAGTGGTTAGTATGGTGGTGTAGTGGTTAGTATGGTGGTGTAGTGGTTAGTATGGTGGTGTAGTGGTCAGTATGGTGGTGTAGTGGTAAGTATGGTGGTGTAGTAGTTAGTATGGTGGTGTAGTGGTCAGTATGGTGGTGTAGTGGTTAGTATGGTGGTGTAGTGGTTAGTACGGTGGTGTAGTGGTTAGTACGGTGGTGTAGTGGTTAGTATGGTGGTGTAGTAGTTAGTACGGTGGTGTAGTGGTCAGTGTGGTGGTGTAGTGGTCAGTATGGTGGTGTAGTGGTTAGTTTGGTGGTGTAGTGATTAGTATGGTGGTGTAGTGGTTAGTTTGGTGGTGTAGTGGTTAGTATGGTGGTGTAGTGGTTAGTATGGTGGTGTAGTGGTTAGTATGGTGGTGTAGTAGTTAGTATGGTGGTTTAGTGGTTAGTATGGTGGTGTAGTGGTTAGTATGGTGGTGTAGTGGTTAGTATGGTGGTGTAGTGGTCAGTATGGTGGTGTAGTGGTAAGTATGGTGGTGTAGTAGTTAGTATGGTGGTGTAGTGGTCAGTATGGTGGTGTAGTGGTCAGTATGGTGGTGTAGTGGTTAGTATGGTGGTGTAGTGGTTAGTATGGTGGTGTAGTGGTTAGTACGGTGGTGTAGTGGTTAGTATGGTGGTGTAGTGGTTAGTACGGTGGTGTAGTGGTCAGTATGGTGGTGTAGTGGTCAGTATGGTGGTGTAGTGGTCAGTATGGTGGTGTAGTGGTTAGTATGGTGGTGTAGTGTTAGTATGGTAGTGTAGTGGTTAGTATGGTAGTGTAGTGGTTAGTATGGTGGTGTAGTGGTTAGTATGGTGGTGTAGTAGTTAGTATGGTGGTGTAGTGGTTAGTATGGTGGTGTGGTGGTCAGTATGGTGGTGTAGTGGTTAGTATGGTGGTGTAGTGGTTAGTATGGTGGTGTAGTGGTTAGTATGGTGGTGTGGTGGTCAGTATGGTGGTGTAGTGGTTAGTATGGTGGTGTAGTGGTTAGTATGGTGGTGTAGTGGTTAGTATGGTGGTGTAGTGGTTAGTATGGTGGTGTAGTGGTCAGTATGGTGGTATAGTGGTTAGCATGGTGGTGTAGTGGTTAGTATGGTGGTGTAGTGGTCAGTATGGTGGTGTAGTGGTTAGTATGGTGGTGTAGTGGTTAGTATGGTGATGTAGTGGTTAGTATGGTGGTGTAGTGGTTAGTATGGTGGTGTAGTGGTTAGTATGGTGGTGTAGTGGTTAGTACGGTGGTGTAGTGTTAGTATGGTGGTGTAGTGGTTAGTATGGTGGTGTAGTAGTTAGTACGGTGGTGTAGTGGTTAGTATGGTGGTGTAGTGGTTAGTATGGTGGTGTAGTGGTCAGTATGGTGGTGTAGTGGTTAGTATGGTGGTGTAGTGGTTAGTATGGTGGTGTAGTGGTTAGTACGGTGGTGTAGTGGTTAGTATGGTGGTGTAGTGGTTAGTATGGTGGTGTAGTGGTTAGTATGGTGGTGTAGTGGTTAGTATGGTGGTGTAGTGGTTAGTATGGTGGTGTAGTGGTCAGTATGGTGGTGTAGTGGTTAGTATGGTGGTGTAGTGGTTAGTATGGTGGTGTAGTGGTTAGTATGGTGGTGTAGTGGAGATGATAAACTGCTCACTGTAGACGCCTTAAAGCCACAATTACCCAAAAACATGAATTAATATTAAAAAGTTTAACTCATGAAGTTCTGGAACTGTATTAAATAAGAAGCAGGTCTGAACACCTCACTCCTCTCAGGCAGCAGTAAAGTGTTTACAGGGTCTAATTAACCAGAAGCCTGTCTGTACTTACCCAGGCAGCGACGTGTGACTCGTTATGTTGGGTCGTGTTTTCAGTCACGTTAACACTGACCCTCATCCAGTACACAGCTGTAAAAGACCACCACAGCCAGTTACGTTCACTCTCTTCATTAACTTTCTCTTCTTCTTATTCCATGTTTTCTTCTGATCGGTCTCCCCATCTTCCTCCCCCATAGCCTCCGCCCAGAGACTGCTGCCTGCTGTCAGTGCTTGTGTGTTGATAGCCCTTGTCTCAGTGTAGCGTTTGCCTGGTACTGATGTTTATTACCTCATTATATTTGTTGTTATTGGTTTGTCACCTTCGTCTAGTCGTCTGTTTCCCCCGTTTGTGTTTTTTTATTGATGTGTTAACTAGGATGACCGAACTGTCAAAGTCAGGAGTTAGGATTATTTATCGTAGGTCCTATAAAAGATTTAGTGCTGACGTACATGCCCCACTTCCTAAAAGGTCGGTAAGAGGAAATGCGCCATGAATTGACAATGAATTAAGATCACTGATGCTTAAAAGGGATAAAGCTATGGCAGCTAATCAAGAATCAGGAAGCTGTTTAGAAATTATAATAACCTCTTACATTCCAATACATACCCAAATCTTGAAGCTTTTTACTAAAAAATTTTCATGATGGGATTTTCATGACGTAATGTTCTTGAAAAGCCTTCAGATTTGTACTAGAAGCACTAAAAGGTATTGAGTTAAAACTGAATTGGTCCAAATATGCTGAAAAGAACACAAAAAACAGGCGCTTTTCTAATTTTTATTTTAGAATTTAAATTTTAGTGGCTACCAAAAATAGAGTTTATGTGCCCCAAGATTTTTTCCTTTAGAAAAATGTGTCTGCATGTGTCTACAGTCACCAGAAAAACTTTGGAGTTGATTTCTTTTCCTGATTTGAAGTTATTCAAGCTGGAGTAGAGAGTGAACAGGTGATCCCCCCACTGGCCTTTTAGGGTGTCAAAGGTCCCCCAACCTCACCAAAATAAAAACAACAGATTTTACTGCAACAAAAAATAAAAATAAAAAAGTTTGGTCTTGTTTTGAAGCTGACAGTCTGAGGTATGTGGCTGGCTTGTTGTTGTTTTTCTCTGTGGCGGCTGAGAGCCAAACTTGTAACAGCGCTAGGGGGCGTTCTACTTTTTTGAATAGTTATTTTTTATTTTTTATTTTTTTAATACTGCTACATTTCTGAGGGTCTGAGGGTCTGAGGGTCTCCCTGTTTGTTTGATGTATAATATGTCCATATTGGCCAAAAGATGGCTTTACAAAAAAAAAAAAATGTTCGTAGTGTACCTAATATTTTGTCATACTAACACTCTGGACAAGGAAGTTTTTGACCAAAATATTTCTTTTCTGAATGACATTAAAGAAAAAATGGCAAAACGACTGGAAAGTAGAGATTCTAAGCTTTCATATAGTAACCTTGGTTGTCTTTGGTGGAATTGTACATCTTCAGATATATTCTTGAATATATTTATTATTGATTATCGTTAAGAGGTTTTAAAAAGAAAGAATATTTCAAACAGAAAAGTAGCCACTCTGTAAATGATAGTAAAAATTTTTACGTTTTAAATGAGATTTAGTGTAAGAAAATTCTAAAACTTGCGTTGAATATTCAGGTCAGTTCATTATCAGGCCATATGACATAGCTAATTATTTTTTAAAAATTTTATTAACAAGGTTGATGGTATAAGATCTTGTATGCAATTTGATGATGCCAATCTCACACATAATATTGTTAACAGCATTAAGAGAGAAAACTTGTTTTGCATTTGATGAAGTTACAGTCAAAGAGTTGTTGGTCTCAGTTTCTGAAGGCACAGATGGATTTTTTTAAAAACTTGTTGCTAGGTTACCCTCCAAACCAATGCCAGATTTTTAATATATGTTTATTTGGTGGGGCCTTTCCAAAAATATAAGTCTAAAATTATACCACTTCCAAACAATGGGAAAGAACATACTGGTTCTAATTGATCCTATTAGTACTCCCTGTTCCTAGCAAGTTAATGGAGAAGATAGTTTTTAATCAGATTCTAGATTATTTTAGTAGAAGTGGACTGTTTACCACTGCAGAGCATGCATATAGACCAGAGCACTGCGTTAGTACACACGACCAATCAATAGTTAATACACATCAATGACAGGAAACTAGTTGGAGCTGTGCTCCTGGATTTTACTGCAGCCTTTGATGTCATTGACCATAGTATCCTCATTGCTAAGTTTAAATGTTATGGTTTTTCATCCTTAGCTTTGAAGTGGATGCAGAGTTATCTTTCTGAGAGAACACAGTGCGTATTTTTTAACGGTAAGGAAGTCTAGTTACTACACTGTGGAAGCTAAAGGGGATCCAAATACAGAATAAAGAATAAAGAATATAAAAAAACTTCATTTCTTCATAAGACCCAGAGTTCCTTACAGGGATGTGATGGTAAGTATTAAATGACGTACGACTTTAGTGGTCTATATCCTAAATATGCCTACAAGAATTCATTTATTTATTTACATGTTGGGTTCATATTTCAGAAGATGTGTCCGTCTCCATTAGGATTCCACAGCAGCACTAATTATACTACAAAACAACAGACTAGGGCTGCAGCTATCGATTATTTTAGTCATTGAGTATTCTATCGATTATTCCATCGATGAATTGAGTAATCAGATAAAAATTTTTTTTTTTTTAATTAAAGAGCAATAGTAAATATATAAGATAAATAAGACAGGTTTCTTAACATTGTGTTGCTGTAATTGGATATAGTAGGTTTTAAAGAAAATGTTTTAATAGTTACTATTATTGAAATGTATTTCTAGTCCTACATATCATACTCTAAGTTCACAAGACTGGCTACTGTACACTCAGTTACTATACTACACTTACTGACCCTCTTACTGTAAACAAACTAAACTGAATCTCCTCGCTGTATTAGATTTGGTGCATTTTAGGCTCCAAACTGTTATAAACACCACCTGAAATTGAGTTACTGTGTATTTTATGCATCACTGTGAGGGAGATGGTGTGTGAGGGTGTGTTTGTTTGTAACTATGATAAAAACGATAATGTGAATGAAGTTCAGGTTTTTATTTTTTGTGGTTATGTGGTTAGATCAGACGGATATTACTCCTGGCAACACGGTAAGCGCTGTGCAGCAGTAAGTCATCCGTGTGAAGCAGAGCTCTGTATATGGTTGTATGAATTAAACGAATCTTCAAGGCAAAGAATTTGCTTCGATGATTTTTTGTAATCGAGTTCCTCGAGGAATCGTTTCAGCCCTACACCAGACCATCAAAATACAACACTCACCTGTTGTTGTATTGGACACAGCTGTGGTCAGTAAGGTCGTAGTCATTGTCCTGTCCACTAATGTTGACGTGGATGTGACTGAAGGACAGAGAGAGCTCTTCATATTATTATAAACACCTCATTAAACTCTACGATGACTGAACTGAGCAGATTAAGCACATGTCTCTTTATATAATATTTCTAGCGGACATTGTTTACGGTTGTGCAACAAATGCCACCGTATGTGATTCTCCCACCTGTTTCAGCCTCTGTGGTCAGTGAGGTTGAGGTCAGTGAGGTTGAGGTCACTGACGTGTCCTGTGCAGGTGATGTAGTGGTCCATGTTTTATTTTCGGCTCCTGAACCTTTAAGACGAAGAAAGAGGAAGATTTAAACCCATAATATTAAAACCACCTCCCTAAATGTCCACTCACTGTCCACTGTATCAGCTCCACTGACCATACAGGACCTCCACTCACTGTCCACTGTATCAGCTCCACTGACCATACAGGACCTCCACTCACTGTCCACTGTATCAGCTCCACTGACCATACAGGACCTCCACTCACTGTCCACTGTATCAGCTCCACTGACCATACAGGAGCTCCACTCACTGTCCACTGTATCAGCTCCACTGACCATACAGGACCTCCACTCACTGTCCACTGTATCAGCTCCACTGACCATACAGGACCTCCACTCACTGTCCACTGTATCAGCTCCACTGACCATACAGGACCTCCACTCACTGTCCACTGTATCAGCTCCACTGACCATACAGGACCTCCACTCACTGTCCACTGTATCAGCTCCACTGACCATACAGGACCTACACTCACTGTCCACTGTCTCAGCTCCACTGACCATACAGGACCTCCACTCACTGTCCACTGTATCAGCTCCACTGACCATACAGGACCTCCACTCACTGTCCACTGTATCAGCTCCACTGACCATACAGGACCTCCACTCACTGTCCACTGTATCAGCTCCACTGACCATACAGGGCCTCCACTCACTGTCCACTGTATCAGCTCCACTGACCATACAGGACCTCCACTCACTGTCCACTGTATCAGCTCCACTGACCATACAGGACCTCCACTCACTGTCCACTGTATCAGCTCCGCTGACCATACAGGACCTCCACTCACTGTTCACTGTATCAGCTCCGCTGACCATACAGGACCTACACTCACTGTCCACTGTATCAGCTCCACTGACCATACAGGAGCTCCACTCACTGTCCACTGTATCAGCTCTACTGACCATACAGGACCTCCACTCACTGTCCACTGTATCAGCTCCACTGACCATACAGGACCTCCACTCACTGTCCACTGTATCAGCTCCACTGACCATACAGGACCTACACTCACTGTCCACTGTATCAGCTCCACTGACCATACAGGACCTCCACTCACTGTCCACTGTATCAGCTCCACTGACCATACAGGACCTACACTCACTGTCCACTGTATCAGCTCCACTGACCATACAGGACCTCCACTCACTGTCCACTGGATCAGCTCCACTGACCATACAGGACCTTCACTCACTGTCCACTGTATCAGCTCCACTGACCATACAGGACCTCCACTCACTGTCCACTGTATCAGCTCCACTGACCATACAGGAGCTACACTCACTGTCCACTGTATCAGCTCCACTGACCATACAGGACCTCCCCTCACTGTCCACTGTATCAGCTCCACTGACCATACAGGAGCTCCACTCACTGTCCACTGTATCAGCTCCACTGACCATACAGGACCTCCACTCACTGTCCACTGTATCAGCTCCACTGACCATACAGGACCTCCACTCACTGTCCACTGTATCAGCTCCACTGACCATACAGGACCTCCACTCACTGTCCACTGTATCAGCTCCACTGACCATACAGGACCTCCACTCACTGTCCACTGTATCAGCTCCACTGACCATACAGGACCTCCACTCACTGTCCACTGTATCAGCTCCACTGACCATACAGGACCTCCACTCACTGTCCACTGTATCAGCTCCACTGACCATACAGGACCTCCACTCACTGTCCACTGTATCAGCTCCACTGACCATACAGGACCTCCACTCACTGTCCACTGTATCAGCTCCACTGACCATACAGGAGCTACACTTACAGACTGTAGTTCATCTGATTCTCTGTATACTTTATTACTCTGTTCTTTAATGATCAGGACCACCACAGAGCAGATACTATTAGGGAGGTGGATCATTCTCAGCGCTGCAGTGATACTGGTGGTGGTGTGTTAGTGTGTGTTGTGCTGGTGTGAGTGGATCAGTGTTTAAACACTTCAGTGTCACTGCTGTGTATCGTGTCAGTGCTCAGGAGTGGACGTTTATAGACGAGCTCAGAGTTCCAGCGAGATTCAGTGGAACAGAAAGCAAAACAAAACATATTGTGTTTCAAACCTCTTTGCATACCACAATGGTGATAGTGGTGATCGTGGCTGGAGTGAAATAAACACACCAGCTCTGTAAAGTCTGTGGTAAACCAAAGCAACCAGAACCTTGTATGCCTTGTCCTGTGCACGCACCCCCACACATGCAAGGGCACAGGACTGTGTAAATTAGGAGGTTCTTAAAAAAACACAGACTCTTCAGTAAGTATTCTTGTTTGTGTAGCCTCTTTACCACAGAGAGGGGGGGTGGGGGGGGGTTATTATTTCAGCTGAGCTTGGGGGCATGGTTATATACAAACATGGCACATAACAGTATACCTAGTAAGTGAAGCCAGACACAATAAGGGAAAAAATAGAAATAATAAAAAAAAAATTAGAGATGGACCGATCAGCGTTTTTGAGGCCGATTCCGATCGCCAATCACCTTTCAACGCAATCGGCCAATAGCCGATACCGATCGAGGGCGGGGCTGTATTAAATTACTAGCTCAAGCAAGTCATTAACATGGTCTAAACAGGTTTATTACCATTTTTAACGAGCTCGTATGAAACAGTATAATATTTTAAACTAAATTAGAAGTTGGTGTATGTGGGAGTAAACGGCTTGATAAGCTCCAGAAGAGCTACATCTGAAAAGTATCTTATCTAGAACTATAAACTCAATCACTCTGGCTGTGGTTCTTTAGCTCTCTGGCTGTTTCTGCTGCTGTTCTGTTCGTACCGGTCAGATCTGGTCTGTACGGGTTTCTGGGTTAATAATTTTACAGTCACATACGGTAAACAACTGCACAAACTGACAGACGGACGATGTTTTCTTTCCGTACATGCGGTGAACGTTTAAACTGTTCTGCCGAGGCCGCTGCTTTAGTCAGTCTGTGGAAAATGAAATGGTATGTATTTCCACCTAGTGGTTCAGATTGGAATTGCAGGGACCTGGCTGGAGGGGGTTTCAGGGAGGTCTCCTCTTCCTGGATGAAACGCTGGAAATACAGAAATTAGGCTCATTTGTTTAACGCCATCGATCGGCGAAATATCGGCTGATCACATATTTTGAGTTAAAAATCATCTGATACCGATACACAGCCAATCCATCCTTCCATCTCTAATTAAAATAATAGTATGAGATTTTAAACCAATGTAATCAACTCACTTTAATCGCACTAGCCCTTGAGCTGAAGAGGTACACTGTCCCATCGCGCTTTCCGTACTCGCAATTTTGCCCATGCGCGGTATTTATGAGGTGAGCACAGACGCCATTTTCACCCCCAAGAGTGGGCGATGATCTCACAGGAGGGTCTCGTTTTCAATGTTAGTCGTCCATCACAGTGATTTTAAAAACGGTACACTGAGACAGATAAGTGTTATTCAGTTTTTTGGACTCTGCTGTACAGTTTGATGGCGTTCAGGACAAAAAACGAATTGCTTCAGGAGTCAGTATGTATTTTTCACACACCAGATCATATCTGCAAATATTCCATCAACAAACTCAGGTTCGCTTGTAACGTCTTTAGTTTTATTTTCATTTCAATTCCTTCAGAACTAATTCTGACTCTAACTGTACTTTTTAAACAGTACACTTGAGGCTGGACCTCCGCTACAGAAGATAAGAGTAACAGCTGGCTGAACGTCACCACTGTGTCATTTAAGGTGGAAAAAAGCACTCGAATATACAGGGTATGTCAAAAGTCTCTGGACACCCTTTTATTTCAGAAACGAAAGGGAAAAATATGAGGTGAAAATTTAAAGCTGCACGTTTTAACATTTCGCCCGCGTAACTGTTTCACTCGTGAGCGTAAGTTTGAAACTCGGCACAGAAAAAAACGCACATGCAATTTTCATAAACCTGTAAACACACTCTGTCTTTATTTCTCCTTTAATGTTTTTTAAAGGAGAAAAAAATACAATACAGTCAGAGAGAAATTATTGCGTTCGAGTTTTCAGAGGGGGTGGTTCTGACAGTTTGGGGGCGGGACATAAGGTGGCCACATTCATTAAAACTGGTTTTACAGTTCCTGATATTTAGTCCTAGCACACATTTTTTATTTATTTTTATTTTTTCCCATATTGTTTGGCTTGCAAGCCTCCTCCTTTATCCTCCATACATAACAATGTTCATTCTGGCCATTAGGGGTGACCTGCCCGCTAAAGAGTACCCTCTCAACTGAAGCACAGGGGTCTTAATGTCATCTCAAAATAGATTACGAGGAAGGAAAATTATGTGGAGATATTAAAGCTCAAGACATCAGCCAGGAAGTTTGTGTGCAAATAGGTTTTCCAAATGGACAATGGACATAAAAAAACTAATTTTTGATGAATGTGGCTAAGGTATATGGTACTCTTTGGTTTCAACTGTACTTCATTAACTCTTTCCTTAATTCCGACTCATTACCCCATATATATATATTTCTCTCCTGCTCACTTCTTCTGTAATACAGGGTGAGTCAAAAGTCACAGGACACCCTTTGGGCAGTCGTGGCCTGAAGGTCGCCGGTTCGATCCCCAGGACCAGCAAGTCACTGTAGTGCCCTTGAGCAAGGCACCTAACGCCAACTGCTCCCCGGGTGCCGGGGATAGGGCTGCTCACCGCTTCGGGCACGTGTGCTCACCGCCCCCTAGTGTGTGTTCACTAGTGTGTGTAGATGTTGGTGTTTCACTGCACGGATGGGTTTAAATGCGGAGGTCAAATTCTGCTGCGTGCAAAACACATTTGGCTAATTGTAATTCTAAATTCTAAATATTAAAAAATTGACCTAAATGCTCTGCATTACCTGACAGCGGTTCGTGAAAGATGACCTAGGGTGTCAGTTTCTGTTATTTTACTCAGGTAAGTATTCAGGTATTTAGATGTCATTTTCTGTTCGTTTCTGAAACAAAAGGGAGTCCTGTGACGTCTGACGTACCCTGTAGATATAAAAAAGAAACCTAACTCTGGAACATTTAGTGCATTTAGAAAGACTTGTTCAGTGTTGAAGTGCGACGGGAATGAATCCTAAAAGCTCTGTGCGTCTACTTGAATGAAAGGTCTGACGGCCTTATGGAGGAGAACTTGGTAAGTTGCAATATTCATCAGCTAGAGCGCAACTGGTACAGAAAATATATCTTAATAAAAATCATATAACTTTTTATTAAACATGTTTGTTACATTCTTAATTTAACCAAACTATCTGTACGGCTTATCCTGGAAATTCTTGCTAATTTATAGCCTCAGCAACCTTTTCACTTGTAACTGAGTAAGTGCTAGTATTTGCATGTTATGCTAATCTGATCTGGCCAGTAATACAGCATTAAATTTTACAAAAAAGAGACAAATGGTTCATAGAATTAATCATCAACCAAAAAGAGGCAGCAGTTTATACATTCGTTCTTTCATTTCTTTCTGGCTGGCTGAACTACAACGGCTTGGCTGCTGTGTGCCTTTTCAAAGATACGTTTGATCACTTTTACAGTCTTGTAGAGTAGAGCGTTTGTAAACTGAGGATGTTTTGGGTTTATACAGTTAGCTGGACAAAATAAGGGGCAGTTATTACTCCGTGTCATGGTAAAGAATTAATAATATTTTTTTCTGTCGTTCAGGATGTTGATCTTGGTTCGGTGAGAGAAAAGGAGAAAATGGTTTTGGGCGTCTACGTCATCTGACACGAGGGAGCAGACTCTACAGATGTACCTGAAGATGTTGGCACAGTTATTGAGGGATGTAGAGTCCTGCAAGATTTGGGAGCTGTGGCAAATGGATGTGCAGACTTGCTTGGCTTGATCTACAGTTTAAACTTGAGGACCTGGACCAAGGACATTCTTCAGAAAGTGTTGATGGAACTGGATGGAAACAAGCTCTCCCATAAAGTGCAGGTCCTCAAAAACAAGCTGCATGAGTGAAATCACGTACAGTAGATACGACCTCTGTTGACTTTTACTTGGGTAAGGAAATAAACTGTGTCTTTGGATTTTGGACTAATGCTGGACAAAACAATGTGAAACATATGGAACACATTCCGGTTGATTTGTAATATCTGCAATGTTTCAGCAATGTTTCAAGTTCTCAGCTGTGATGAATGTTTGAATTTCTTCAGAAGGTGATGGGAGTTGGATGGGAACAAGCTCTCTCAGGTGCAGGTCCCCGAAGATTAAAATGCAGTAAAATCAACTGCAGTAGTCGAGACTGGACGTGGACTTAGACTTCTGTTGACTCTTGCTTGAGCAGAAGTAATGTTTTTGGATTTTGGTCTGCTGCTGGACAAAACAATCAATCTATAGACATTTTTACCATGAGCACATGTAACTGTAAATTGAACAACTCTTGTTTTCTGAGCTGGATCCAAAACCAGTTTGGACAGACAGCCAATTTTGATATTGTTGAAGCTATCTCAAATGTCATTGATGCTAGGTTAGTGTTGATTGGTATAGGTTTTTGGTTTTTTTTTTTTTACTTGTGTTGTATTGATAACTGTTTGAAATTTCCTCAGTGTTCATGTGTTCAGGTTTTTATTGGAGACATACCTAGCTTGCAGGTACTTTGCAGTTTTAAGGTTCAATTCACGTTTGGAAATAGAACAGTATTCAACTTTAGTGGAATAATAATGAAGAGATTCACAACCTCTTAAATAAATGTTTTATTTATTTAATTTATGTATATTTTGGACTATTTGTTTTGAAAGTACATTTTCAGTTTGTAAATTTGTGCTTAATTTGCATTTGTTTATGTATTAAGTAGCAGGGTTTTTTACATATTGTCTTTGATTCATGATGGTCTCAATTAACGTAATTGTAAAAAAATGTTAAAATGTTGAAAAAAAAATTGAGTAACTTTTGGCAAAATGTCAGGTTTGACAGATTCCTCACTGTTTCTGAACCTGAATGTTTAATAAAGTCAGGTGAATTAATGTGACTTAAGTTGTATTTATTTGACCTACAGCCTTAAATGGAACAAACCAGGTCATTAAATGCAATCAACATAAACCTAAAACATTAATTTAGCTTATTTGCGTTCGGTAAATAGAACTTAATCATGCCAAGTTAATTTAACCTGTTGTAAGTAAATTCAAGATAACAATGTTATATTAATTTAACATAACTCCATAATGTTGCATTTAATTAAAACAATTTTACTTAGATTTACTTAGAATATATTGTTGCAATTAATTGTTTATTATTTTTGCTGATTTAAGCAACCAAGATTTGTGGGACCAGTTGACTAGATTAACTAGATTAAGTAAATATAGCGTTTCATTTCTTAGAGTGAACATTTCTGCCTTGTTTTAAAATGTGATTGAAAGTTTAAGGTAAGAACTTTGATTTTGTTCACCTACAAACACAGTCCAGTGTAAGGAACATAATTATACACAATAGCATAATAACATAGTATTAATTACTAATTACACTTTAAAGAGTTTAGTGTTTGATACAGATTAATAAGAGCACAGAACATGTTAGTCACTGAACTGTAAAGCAGGGCTCATGTATTAACATAATATAATATTTATAACATAACATTTAAATAATATAATATTTATTCCACAACCAGATATCTATTTTTAAAATCTTTTTTTTTCTCGGGAGCACATTAAAAGCGACCTTTGTTTACAATTTCGCCGAAAATTACAATTGCTAAACAAAAAGGGATTGAAAATAAATTTAATGAGTTCAATGTAAAAGAAACAATAAGAACAGAGACAAAATTAGGTAAGAAAAAATTATATAAGAAAAACAAATAAAAACTGAATACAAAACTAAAATCCGTAATTACACAAAAGTAAAAATTAAGTTAATTAAAGTACATAAATATGGTAGTAAAACATAAAAAAAGTAATAATAAAATAATAATAATAGAGTACTAAAAATCAAGATAACAGAATGGTAAAAGGAAATATATTAATAAAAGAACAACTAAATATTAAAAATATAAAACTGTCAACTAAAATGAAATATAACACTGGCAGGTCGTGCGGATGTGGTTAGAAATTAAGAGTTTAAAATGACTTTTTAAATGACAGTGAGTTCTAAGAATTAAAGTGAGAATTAAACTGGTATTTATTATTATTTTATTAAGAGCACTGTAAATGTTACACTAGTCACTAAAGCAGAGCTCATGTTTTTAATTATACACCTGTTAGAAAGATGTGTTTATTTTTTTATTTCCTGTAACACATACATGCTTTAAACACAATTTGAGTGCTATAGTGTTCCAGTGCGCACATGCAGCTCAAATAATAACGGCTCTGATACTGTGGATGGGGGGCACAGCAAGGGCTGTGACGTTCAGCATCCACCTGTCCTACAAACACACCTGTATGTTCCTTTTTGGGTTTTGTTTAGAGGTCGACTGGCAGGTGCTGTGAATTTGGTTGTAAAACCCATAAAAACTGTGAACATTAATTGAAACTACTGCCGAGAAAAGGATAAACACATCTCTAATTCTAATTCTAATTCTAAATTCTAATATAATGAGTAATAATAATTATGAGCTCTTAGTTCTGAGTAATGACCCTCCTGTAGTCTGGTGTTACTGGTCTTACCTTCCAGAGAGAGCAGGAACAGAACCAGGACAGACAGCAGGACGTGATCCACGCGTCTCCACCGCCTGCTGTGCCACCCGAGAAGATCAAGGCGCATCATCCTTTACCAACAAACTCTGCTGGTATGAAGACTCAGTGCTGCTCCATCACCGGCTCACTGAGCCCAACAGTGAAGCACCTCACAGGTACAGAGCTGGTTCCTCTTCCACAGAACAGCTCTCCATGAAGTATGCAAAGAATGTGTAAATAGAGTATCCAGGAAGTGAATATGGGACACGGTGGATGAATTTGGTGAGGAACTGCAGTTGGTTTATTTAACTGGTTTGAGGAAAGTCCCGCCGCTCAGTAGACATGCAAACCTGCTGCAGAAGGTCCAACTGTGCAGCATAAATACACTAAATTACCAAAAGCGTTCACTCACCCACCCACAACCCTGGTGTTCAGGTGTTCCAACCACTTCCACTGGTGTATAAAACCACCACCTCGCCATGCAGACTGCTTTGACAGTTTGGGGACGGCCCCTTCCTGTTCCAACATGGCTGCCCACCAGTGCACAGAGCAGCTCCATAAAGACATGAAGTTTGGTGTGGAAGAACTTGACTGTCCTGCACAGAGTCCTGACCTCAACCTGATTGAACACCTTTGGGATGAATTAGAGCGGAGACAGAGAGCCAGACCTTCTCGTCCAACATCAGTGTCTCACAGATGGTCTTCTTGAAGAACGGTCCAACATTCCCATAAACACTCTCCTAAACCGTGTGAAGAGGGTCTGGATTGGTTCAGGTGTGTGTTGTAGAGGGTCTGTATTAGTCCAGGTGTGTGTTGTAGAGGGTCTGTGTTAGTCCAGGTGTGTGTTGTAGAGCGTCTGTATTAGTCCAGGTGTGTTGTAGAGGGTCTGTATTAGTCCAGGTGTGTGTTGTAGAGGGTCTGTATTAGTCCAGGTGTGTTGTAGAGGGTCTGTATTAGTCCAGGTGTGTGTTGTAGAGGGTCTGTGTTAGTCCAGGTGTGTGTTGTAGAGGGTCTGTGTTAGTCCAGGTGTGTGTTGTAGAGGGTCTGTATTAGTCCAGGTGTGTTGTAGAGGGTCTGTATTAGTCCAGGTGTGTGTTGTAGAGGGTCTGTGTTAGTCCAGGTGTGTGCTGTAGAGGGTCTGTGTTAGTCCAGGTGTGTGCTGTAGAGGGTCTGTATTAGTCCAGGTGTGTTGTAGAGGGTCTGTATTAGTCCAGGTGTGTGTTGTAGAGGGTCTGTATTAGTCCAGGTGTGTGTTGTAGAGGGTCTGTGTTAGTCCAGGTGTGTGCTGTAGAGGGTCTGTATTAGTCCAGGTGTGTTGTAGAGGGTCTGTATTAGTCCAGGTGTGTGTTGTAGAGGGTCTGTATTAGTCCAGGTGTGTGTTGTAGAGGGTCTGTATTAGTCCAGGTGTGTTGTAGAGGGTCTGTATTAGTTCAGGTGTGTGTTGTAGAGGGTCTGTGTTAGTCCAGGTGTGTGCTGTAGAGGGTCTGTATTAGTTCAGGTGTGTGTTGTAGAGGGTCTGTGTTAGTCCAGGTGTGTGCTGTAGAGGGTCTGTATTAGTCCAGGTGTGTTGTAGAGGGTCTGTATTAGTCCAGGTGTGTTGTAGAGGGTCTGTATTAGTCCAGGTGTGTTGTAGAGGGTCTGTATTAGTCCAGGTGTGTTGTAGAGGGTCTGTATTAGTTCAGGTGTGTGTCTTTTAGCTCCAGAGTGCTGAGTTGTGTTTTATAGCTGGAGGAGGTGGAGAGTGAGTGAACTACGTGCTGGTAGGTGGTGTGTTATGCTGCCTGCTGGAGACAGGGTGTAGTTTGTGTTGTATAGCTGGAGGAGGTGGAGAGTGAGTGAACTACGTGCTGATAGGTGGTGTGTTATGCTGCCTGCTGGAGACAGGGTGTAGTTTTGTGTTGTATAGCTGGAGGAGGTGGAGAGTGAGTGAACTACGTGCTGGTAGGTGGTGTGTTATGCTGCCTGCTGGAGGGTGTAGTTTGTGTTGTATAGCTGGAGGAGGTGGAGAGTGAGTGAACTACGTGCTGGTAGGTGGTGTGTTGTGCTGCCTGCTGGAGACAGGGTGTAGTTTGTGTTGTATAGCTGGAGGAGGTGGAGAGTGAGTGAACTACGTGCTGATAGGTGGTGTGTTGTGCTGCCTGCTGGAGACAGGGTGTAGTTTTGTGTTGTATAGCTGGAGGAGGTGGAGAGTGAGTGAACTACGTGCTGGTAGGTGGTGTGTTATGCTGCCTGCTGGAGGGTGTAGTTTGTGTTGTATAGCTGGAGGAGGTGGAGAGTGAGTGAACTACGTGCTGGTAGGTGGTGTGTTGTGCTGCCTGCTGGAGACAGGGTGTAGTTTGTGTTGTATAGCTGGAGGAGGTGGAGAGTGAGTGAACTACGTGCTGGTAGGTGGTGTGTTATGCTGCCTGCTGGAGACAGGGTGTAGTTTGTGTTGTATAGCTGGAGGAGGTGGAGAGTGAGTGAACTACGTGCTGGTAGGTGGTGTGTTGTGCTGCCTGCTGGAGGGTGTAGTTTTGTGTTGTAAAGCTGGAGGAGGTGGAGAGTGAGTGAACTACGTGCTGATAGGTGGTGTGTTATGCTGCCTGCTGGAGGGTGTAGTTTGTGTTGTATAGCTGGAGGAGGTGGAGAGTGAGTGAACTACGTGCTGGTAGGTGGTGTGTTGTGCTGCCTGCTGGAGACAGGGTGTAGTTTGTGTTGTATAGCTGGAGGAGGTGGAGAGTGAGTGAACTACGTGCTGGTAGGTGGTGTGTTATGCTGCCTGCTGGAGACAGGGTGTAGTTTTGTGTTGTAAAGCTGGAGGAGGTGGAGAGTGAGTGAACTACGTGCTGATAGGTGGTGTGTTATGCTGCCTGCTGGAGGGTGTAGTTTGTGTTGTATAGCTGGAGGAGGTGGAGAGTGGAGTGAACTACGTGCTGGTAGGTGGTGTGTTGTGCTGCCTGCTGGAGACAGGGTGTAGTTTGTGTTGTATAGCTGGAGGAGGTGGAGAGTGAGTGAACTACGTGCTGATAGGTGGTGTGTTATGCTGCCTGCTGGAGACAGGGTGTAGTTTTTGTTGTAAAGCTGGAGGAGGTGGAGAGTGAGTGAACTACGTGCTGATAGGTGGTGTGTTATGCTGCCTGCTGGAGGGTGTAGTTTGTGTTGTATAGCTGGAGGAGGTGGAGAGTGAGTGAACTACGTGCTGATAGGTGGTGTGTTATGCTGCCTGCTGGAGACAGGGTGTAGTTTTGTGTTGTATAGCTGGAGGAGGTGGAGAGTGAGTGAACTACGTGCTGGTAGGTGGTGTGTTATGCTGCCTGCTGGAGGGTGTAGTTTGTGTTGTTTAGCTGGAGGAGGTGGAGAGTGAGTGAACTACGTGCTGGTAGGTGGTGTGTTGTGCTGCCTGCTGGAGACAGGGTGTAGTTTGTGTTGTATAGCTGGAGGAGGTGGAGAGTGAGTGAACTACGTGCTGATAGGTGGTGTGTTATGCTGCCTGCTGGAGACAGGGTGTAGTTTGTGTTGTATAGCTGGAGGAGGTGGAGAGTGAGTGAACTACGTGCTGGTAGGTGGTGTGTTGTGCTGCCTGCTGGAGACAGGGTGTAGTTTTGTGTTGTAAAGCTGGAGGAGGTGGAGAGTGAGTGAACTACGTGCTGATAGGTGGTGTGTTGTGCTGCCTGCTGGAGACAGGGTGTAGTTTGTGTTGTATAGCTGGAGGAGGTGGAGAGTGAGTGAACTACGTCCTGATAGGTGGTGTGTTATGCTGCCTGCTGGAGACAGGGTGTAGTTTGTGTTGTATAGCTGGAGGAGGTGGAGAGAGAGTGAACTACGTGCTGGTAGGTGGTGTGTTGTGCTGCCTGCTGGAGGGTGTAGTTTGTGTTGTATAGCTGGAGGAGGTGGAGAGTGAGTGAACTACGTGCTGATAGGTGGTGTGTTGTGCTGCCTGCTGGAGACAGGGTGTAGTTTGTGTTGTATAGCTGGAGGAGGTGGAGAGTGAGTGAACTACGTGCTGGTAGGTGGTGTGTTATGCTGCCTGCTGGAGACAGGGTGTAGTTTTGTGTTGTAAAGCTGGAGGAGGTGGAGAGTGAGTGAACTACGTGCTGATAGGTGGTGTGTTATGCTGCCTGCTGGAGACAGGGTGTAGTTTGTGTTGTATAGCTGGAGGAGGTGGAGAGTGAGTGAACTACGTGCTGATAGGTGGTGTGTTATGCTGCCTGCTGGAGACAGGGTGTAGTTTTGTGTTGTATAGCTGGAGGAGGTGGAGAGTGAGTGAACTACGTGCTGGTAGGTGGTGTGTTGTGCTGCCTGCTGGAGACAGGGTGTAGTTTGTGTTGTATAGCTGGAGGAGGTGGAGAGTGAGTGAACTACGTGCTGATAGGTGGTGTGTTATGCTGCCTGCTGGAGACAGGGTGTAGTTTGTGTTGTATAGCTGGAGGAGGTGGAGAGTGAGTGAACTACGTGCTGGTAGGTGGTGTGTTGTGCTGCCTGCTGGAGACAGGGTGTAGTTTTGTGTTGTAAAGCTGGAGGAGGTGGAGAGTGAGTGAACTACGTGCTGATAGGTGGTGTGTTGTGCTGCCTGCTGGAGACAGGGTGTAGTTTGTGTTGTATAGCTGGAGGAGGTGGAGAGTGAGTGAACTACGTCCTGATAGGTGGTGTGTTATGCTGCCTGCTGGAGACAGGGTGTAGTTTGTGTTGTATAGCTGGAGGAGGTGGAGAGAGAGTGAACTACGTGCTGGTAGGTGGTGTGTTGTGCTGCCTGCTGGAGGGTGTAGTTTGTGTTGTATAGCTGGAGGAGGTGGAGAGTGAGTGAACTACGTGCTGATAGGTGGTGTGTTGTGCTGCCTGCTGGAGACAGGGTGTAGTTTGTGTTGTATAGCTGGAGGAGGTGGAGAGTGAGTGAACTACGTGCTGGTAGGTGGTGTGTTATGCTGCCTGCTGGAGACAGGGTGTAGTTTTGTGTTGTAAAGCTGGAGGAGGTGGAGAGTGAGTGAACTACGTGCTGATAGGTGGTGTGTTATGCTGCCTGCTGGAGACAGGGTGTAGTTTGTGTTGTATAGCTGGAGGAGGTGGAGAGTGAGTGAACTACGTGCTGATAGGTGGTGTGTTATGCTGCCTGCTGGAGACAGGGTGTAGTTTTGTGTTGTATAGCTGGAGGAGGTGGAGAGTGAGTGAACTACGTGCTGGTAGGTGGTGTGTTATGCTGCCTGCTGGAGGGTGTAGTTTGTGTTGTATAGCTGGAGGAGGTGGAGAGTGAGTGAACTACGTGCTGATAGGTGGTGTGTTGTGCTGCCTGCTGGAGACAGGGTGTAGTTTGTGTTGTATAGCTGGAGGAGGTGGAGAGTGAGTGAACTACGTGCTGATAGGTGGTGTGTTTTGCTGCCTGCTGGAGACAGGGTGTAGTTTTGTGTTGTATAGCTGGAGGAGGTGGAGAGTGAGTGAACTACGTGCTGGTAGGTGGTGTGTTATGCTGCCTGCTGGAGGGTGTAGTTTGTGTTGTATAGCTGGAGGAGGTGGAGAGTGAGTGAACTACGTGCTGGTAGGTGGTGTGTTGTGCTGCCTGCTGGAGACAGGGTGTAGTTTGTGTTGTATAGCTGGAGGAGGTGGAGAGTGAGTGAACTACGTGCTGGTAGGTGGTGTGTTATGCTGCCTGCTGGAGACAGGGTGTAGTTTGTGTTGTATAGCTGGAGGAGGTGGAGAGTGAGTGAACTACGTGCTGGTAGGTGGTGTGTTGTGCTGCCTGCTGGAGGGTGTAGTTTTGTGTTGTAAAGCTGGAGGAGGTGGAGAGTGAGTGAACTACGTGCTGATAGGTGGTGTGTTATGCTGCCTGCTGGAGGGTGTAGTTTGTGTTGTATAGCTGGAGGAGATGGAGAGTGAGTGAACTACGTGCTGGTAGGTGGTGTGTTGTGCTGCCTGCTGGAGACAGGGTGTAGTTTGTGTTGTATAGCTGGAGGAGGTGGAGAGTGAGTGAACTACGTGCTGGTAGGTGGTGTGTTATGCTGCCTGCTGGAGACAGGGTGTAGTTTTGTGTTGTAAAGCTGGAGGAGGTGGAGAGTGAGTGAACTACGTGCTGATAGGTGGTGTGTTATGCTGCCTGCTGGAGGGTGTAGTTTGTGTTGTATAGCTGGAGGAGGTGGAGAGTGAGTGAACTACGTGCTGGTAGGTGGTGTGTTGTGCTGCCTGCTGGAGACAGGGTGTAGTTTGTGTTGTATAGCTGGAGGAGGTGGAGAGTGAGTGAACTACGTGCTGATAGGTGGGTGTGTTATGCTGCCTGCTGGAGACAGGGTGTAGTTTTGTTGTAAAGCTGGAGGAGGTGGAGAGTGAGTGAACTACGTGCTGATAGGTGGTGTGTTATGCTGCCTGCTGGAGGGTGTAGTTTGTGTTGTATAGCTGGAGGAGGTGGAGAGTGAGTGAACTACGTGCTGATAGGTGGTGTGTTATGCTGCCTGCTGGAGACAGGGTGTAGTTTTGTGTTGTATAGCTGGAGGAGGTGGAGAGTGAGTGAACTACGTGCTGGTAGGTGGTGTGTTATGCTGCCTGCTGGAGGGTGTAGTTTGTGTTGTTTAGCTGGAGGAGGTGGAGAGTGAGTGAACTACGTGCTGGTAGGTGGTGTGTTGTGCTGCCTGCTGGAGACAGGGTGTAGTTTGTGTTGTATAGCTGGAGGAGGTGGAGAGTGAGTGAACTACGTGCTGATAGGTGGTGTGTTATGCTGCCTGCTGGAGACAGGGTGTAGTTTGTGTTGTATAGCTGGAGGAGGTGGAGAGTGAGTGAACTACGTGCTGGTAGGTGGTGTGTTGTGCTGCCTGCTGGAGACAGGGTGTAGTTTTGTGTTGTAAAGCTGGAGGAGGTGGAGAGTGAGTGAACTACGTGCTGATAGGTGGTGTGTTGTGCTGCCTGCTGGAGACAGGGTGTAGTTTGTGTTGTATAGCTGGAGGAGGTGGAGAGTGAGTGAACTACGTGCTGGTAGGTGGTGTGTTATGCTTGCCTGCTGGAGACAGGGTGTAGTTTTGTGTTGTAAAGCTGGAGGAGGTGGAGAGTGAGTGAACTACGTGCTGATAGGTGGTGTGTTATGCTGCCTGCTGGAGGGTGTAGTTTGTGTTGTATAGCTGGAGGAGGTGGAGAGTGAGTGAACTACGTGCTGGTAGGTGGTGTGTTGTGCTGCCTGCTGGAGACAGGGTGTAGTTTGTGTTGTATAGCTGGAGGAGGTGGAGAGTGAGTGAACTACGTGCTGATAGGTGGTGTGTTATGCTGCCTGCTGGAGACAGGGTGTAGTTTTTGTTGTAAAGCTGGAGGAGGTGGAGAGTGAGTGAACTACGTGCTGATAGGTGGTGTGTTATGCTGCCTGCTGGAGGGTGTAGTTTGTGTTGTATAGCTGGAGGAGGTGGAGAGTGAGTGAACTACGTGCTGATAGGTGGTGTGTTATGCTGCCTGCTGGAGACAGGGGTAGTTTTGTGTTGTATAGCTGGAGGAGGTGGAGAGTGAGTGAACTACGTGCTGGTAGGTGGTGTGTTATGCTGCCTGCTGGAGGTGTAGTTTGTGTTGTTTAGCTGGAGGAGGTGGAGAGTGAGTGAACTACGTGCTGGTAGGTGGTGTGTTGTGCTGCCTGCTGGAGACAGGGTGTAGTTTGTGTTGTATAGCTGGAGGAGGTGGAGAGTGAGTGAACTACGTGCTGATAGGTGGTGTGTTATGCTGCCTGCTGGAGACAGGGTGTAGTTTGTGTTGTATAGCTGGAGGAGGTGGAGAGTGAGTGAACTACGTGCTGGTAGGTGGTGTGTTGTGCTGCCTGCTGGAGACAGGGTGTAGTTTTGTGTTGTAAAGCTGGAGGAGGTGGAGAGTGAGTGAACTACGTGCTGATAGGGTGGTGTGTTGTGCTGCCTGCTGGAGACAGGGTGTAGTTTGTGTTGTATAGCTGGAGGAGGTGGAGAGTGAGTGAACTACGTCCTGATAGGTGGTGTGTTATGCTGCCTGCTGGAGACAGGGTGTAGTTTGTGTTGTATAGCTGGAGGAGGTGGAGAGAGAGTGAACTACGTGCTGGTAGGTGGTGTGTTGTGCTGCCTGCTGGAGGGTGTAGTTTGTGTTGTATAGCTGGAGGAGGTGGAGAGTGAGTGAACTACGTGCTGATAGGTGGTGTGTTGTGCTGCCTGCTGGAGACAGGGTGTAGTTTGTGTTGTATAGCTGGAGGAGGTGGAGAGAGAGTGAACTACGTGCTGGTAGGTGGTGTGTTATGCTGCCTGCTGGAGGGTGTAGTTTGTGTTGTATAGCTGGAGGAGGTGGAGAGTGAGTGAACTACGTGCTGGTAGGTGGTGTGTTATGCTGCCTGCTGGAGGGTGTAGTTTGTGTTGTATAGCTGGAGGAGGTGGAGAGTGAGTGAACTACGTGCTGGTAGGTGGTGTGTTGTGCTGCCTGCTGGAGGGTGTAGTTTGTGTTGTATAGCTGGAGGAGGTGGAGAGTGAGTGAACTACGTGCTGGTAGGTGGTGTGTTATGCTGCCTGCTGGAGGGTGTAGTTTGTGTTGTATAGCTGGAGGAGGTGGAGAGTGAGTGAACTACGTGCTGGTAGGTGGTGTGTTGTGCTGCCTGCTGGAGGGTGTAGTTTGTGTTGTATAGCTGGAGGAGGTGGAGAGTGAGTGAACTACGTGCTGGTAGGTGGTGTGTTGTGCTGCCTGCTGGAGGGTGTAGTTTGTGTTGTGTTGTCAGTCTTGGCTGGATGATCAGCTGCTCTGGATTCGTACAGAACCACATGCAGCACAGCGTTTCTGAGCGTCTGTGTTTCAGTAAAACTCTACTCTGTTCTATTGTTAGTTCTGTAGAAGGTAATTCTAGTAGACCGTGAACTTCCATGGTGCTGACCACTGAAAGTATTCAGAGATATCACTGGTCAGATATGCAAATGAGTGTCTCTGGCTGTGAGTGTCACTTGTCTGGTGTGAAACTCAGCGTGAAGTTATTGCGCAAAAAGAACGGAGCAGGATGTTCATCACTCCTCTGCTCTGAGCTGCATTAGCTTAACATGTTTATGTGAATATAATAAATTCATCCATCATCTTCTGCTTTATCCCGCTAGCCGGGGTCACAGGAGGGCTGGAGCCAATCCCAGCGTCATTGGGTGAAGGCGGGGTACACCATGGACAGGTCACCAGTCCATCACATGACCAACACACTCACACCTACGGTCAGTCTAGAGTGAGGATCCTAACATACATGTGTTTGGACTGTGGGAGGAAACCGGAGTACCTGGAGGAACCCACTCAAACACAGAGAGACCATACACACTCCACACAGAACCACCCGGACCGGGAATCCAACCCATCTTTTAGGTCTTGCCCTTAGTCCTACTGCATCCCGTCCCCACTGCCAGCTGGAAAACTGTCTGAACCAACTGGAGAAGGACTGTTCCCAATAACAGCTCAACCAGAAGTGAAAGTTCAGGCTCCAGCTCAGTTCCACTGGCTGACATACACGTCTAAACTATGTGACTATCATCACCACGTTTTACTGAGGGCCTGCTGGAAAAACCAGTATATAACAGCACAGCCAGTCACCAGTAACACCAGTATATGGTCATCATCCAAAGTAGAAGGAGTATCTCCAGACCAGTAGCTTTACAGTGGAGAACCAAAACACTCTTCACGCTCAGTGTAAGTTTAAAGAAGCTTTATTAGAAGTGATTTTGGGGCATTTCTATTGGTCCATAAACACACACACACACACACACACACACACACACACACACACACACACACACACACACACATACATCATACACATACACATACACACACACACACATAAACACACACACATACATCATATACATACACACACACACACCCACATATAAACACCCACACATACATCATATACATACACACACACACACCCACATATAAACACACACACATACATCACATACATACACACACACACACACACACACACACACATAAACACACACACATACATCATATACATACACACACACACCCACATATAAACACACACACATACATCACATACATACACACACACACACCCACATATAAACACACACACATACATCATATACATACACACACACACACCCACATATAAACACACACACATACATCACATACATACACACACACCCACATATAAACACACACACATAAACACACACACATACATCATATACATACACACACACACACACACATATAAACACACACACATACATCACATACATACACACACACACATTCACATACACTCACATACACACACACATACATCATACACATACACATACACACACACACACATAAACACACACACATACATCATATACATACACACACACACACCCACATATAAACACACACACATACATCATATACATACACACACACACACCCACATATAAACACACATACATACATCATATACATACACACACACACACACACATATAAACACACACACATACATCACATACATACACACACACACACACACACATAAACACACACACATACATCATATACATACACACACACACACCCACATATAAACACACACACATACATCACATACATACACACACACACACACACACACACACATTCACATACACTCACATACACACACAAACATACACAGACACACAAATATACACACTCACATACAAACTCTTTCACACATACACACACTGAGTAAATTAGGGTTGGTTGATTGATTGATTGATTGATTGATTGATTGATTGATTGATTGATTGATTTTAGCTTTCTGTCACGCCAACATCATCCGGTAGACAAATCATCTCACCAGTTCAGCATACAGCTGTTTAGCCCCGCCCATTCAGACTGTTCTGTTTTCTTTTCTCACTCCTTCTTTCACTTTCTCTCTGTCCAGCTGCTCACCTGTCCAGCCAATGGGAAAGTTGCTGACATGAGGCTACTGTCCTGACCCTCCAATGGGCTGAGCAGTTTACCAGGAAGAGGCGGGACCTCTTACATAAAAGCAACATCAACTGTTTGTTTGTTAGATAGATATTACTGCTTGCTTGCTTGTGATTGAGATTCTGCTGCTGGTGTTCTTTTGGCAACCATGGTTACCTCCAAGGAAACACGTGCAATCATCATTGCGTTGCACCAAAAGGGTTTCACAGGCGAGTACACCCCAATCCACCATTCATCCAATCATCAAGACCTTCAAGGAGAGTGGTTCAGCTGCAGTGAAGAAGACTTCACTGACGTTCTGCAGGAAGTATAGGGAGTGGACTGCAGACGACTGGGGTCCAGTTATTCTCTCTAATGAAGACCCTTCAGACTGTTTGGGACATCTGGAAAAATGATTGTCCGGAGAAGAAAAGGTGAGCACCACCATGAGTCCTGTGTCATTCCAACAGTGAAGCATCCTGAGACCATTCCTGTGTGGGGTTGCTTCTCCTCCAGGGAGGGGGTCCGCTCAGAAAGTTAAGAACACTGCCATGAATAAGGAACAGTATCAAAACATCCTGCAGGAGCAACTTCTCCCCACCATCCAGCAGCAGATGAACAGTGCTTTTTCCAGCATGATGGAGCTCCACGTCACAAGGCAGAAATGATAACCAAGTGGCTCGGTGAACAAAACATTGAAACTTTGGGTCCATGGCCAGGAAGCTCCCCAGATATCAATCCCACTGAGAACGTGTGGTCAGTCCTCAAAAAGAGGGTGGACAAACAAAACACAGAGACTCTGATCAACTCCGAGCACTGATAAGGTGAGAATGGGTCGCCATTATCAAGATTCTGCCCAGAAGCTGATCTCCAGCATGCCGAGGTGAACTGCAGAAGTCCTAAAGAAGAAGATCAACACTGTAAATATGGAGTCTTTACTGAAACTGGATGTGTTTGTTAATAAACAGTTAATACACGTATGCAGTGTTTATAAATAACTTCATTAAACTATATAAACATCTGACCACAGCTTCTACACAAACTGAGGCAGTAAACTTTGTGAAAACCAAAAAATTGGGCCATTCTCTAAACTTTACACACGACTGTGCAGTAAACCGAGCTGTGGGTTCAGTGAGACTTCACAGGTGACCTGTTAGAAAGCGTCTTCTGCTTCTTTAAGAAAGAAAAACAAAAAACGATTTCACTGCAAAGAGGAAACGCCTGTGACCAGCATTCAAATGACCCCTAAAACCCACCCCTGATGAGTCTCTCAGATAAACAGCTGTGAATATTGGGAGTTTACACTGCGGCATCTGCTGCAACACAGCAGGTACACGATAAAATGAATCAGAGGTGCAGCAGGTGTGTGGACCAGGTACTGACCAGGTACTGACCAGGTACTGACCTGCTATCTCAGATCTCAGCTTGTGGTGACACATAATAATAGTCCAATTACCTCCAGACACAAAACCCGTTATTGTAAGATGTAAACAAGTTTGTATGATCTGGTGGGACGGTATACAGATAGTATACAACTGCAGTATATATAAACAAGAATAACAATTTATTTTGTTTGTACATTTAATTAAACAATATCTGCACATAAAATAGAAATACGTGTAAAACAGTATAACTATAAACCAACTATACATAAATAATATTGTTTTACAATAAAATACAAACTACTGGAAGTTCAGTCCGTTCCTCTTATTCAGACTATAACCTGTACTTACTGTAACAGTCCAGTATTGTGTAGTTACTGTAATAGTTCTGTATTGTGTAGTTACTGTAACAGTCCAGTATTGTGTAGTTACTGTAATAGTTCTGTATTGTGTAGTTACTGTAACAGTCCAGTATTGTGTAGTTACTGTAACAGTTCTGTATTGTGTACTTACTGTAACAGTCCTGTATTGTGTAGTTACTGTAACAGTCCAGTATTGTGTAGTTACTGTAACAGTTCTGTATTGTGTAGTTACTGTAACAGTTCTGTATTGTGTAGTTACTGTAACAGTCCAGTATTGTGTACTTAGTGTAACAGTCCAGTATTGTGTAGTTACTGTAATAGTTCTGTATTGTGTAGTTACTGTAACAGTTCTGTATTGTGTAGTTACTGTAACAGTCCAGTATTGTGTACTTAGTGTAACAGTTCTGTATTGTGTAGTTACTGTAACAGTTCTGTATTGTGTAGTTACTGTAACAGTCCAGTATTGTGTACTTAGTGTAACAGTCCAGTATTGTGTAGTTACTGTAACAGTTCTGTATTGTGTAGTTATTGTAACAGTCCTGTATTGTGTAGTTACTGTAACAGTCCAGTATTGTGTAGTTACTGTAACAGTTCTGTATTGTGTAGTTACTGTAACAGTCCAGTATTGTGTACTTAGTGTAACAGTCCAGTATTGTGTAGTTACTGTAATAGTTCTGTATTGTGCAGTTACTGTAACAGTCCAGTATTGTGTAGTTACCGCAACAGTTCTGTATTGTGTAGTTACTGTAATAGTTCTGTATTGTGTAGTTACTGTAACAGTTCTGTATTGTGTAGTTATTGTAACAGTCCTGTATTGTGTAGTTATTGTAACAGTCCTGTATTGTATAGTTACTGTAACAGTCCAGTATTGTGTAGTTATTGTAATAGTTCTGTATTGTGTAGTTACTGTTACTGTCCAGTATTGTGTACTTACTGTAACAGTTCTGTATTGTGTAGTTATTGTAACAGTCCTGTATTGTGTAGTTACTGTAACAGTCCAGTATTGTGTAGTTACTGTAACAGTTCTGTATTGTGTAGTTACTGTAACAGTCCAGTATTGTGTACTTAGTGTAACAGTCCAGTATTGTGTAGTTACTGTAATAGTTCTGTATTGTGCAGTTACTGTAACAGTCCAGTATTGTGTAGTTACTGTAACAGTTCTGTATTGTGTAGTTATTGTAACAGTCCAGTATTGTGTACTTAGTGTAACAGTCCAGTATTGTGTAGTTACTGTAATAGTTCTGTATTGTGTAGTTACTGTAACAGTCCAGTATTGTGTAGTTACTGTAACAGTTCTGTATTGTGTAGTTATTGTAACAGTCCTGTATTGTGTAGTTATTGTAACAGTCCTGTATTGTATAGTTACTGTAACAGTCCAGTATTGTGTAGTTACTGTAACAGTTCTGTATTGTGTAGTTACTGTAACAGTCCAGTATTGTGTACTTAGTGTAACAGTCCAGTATTGTGTAGTTACTGTAATAGTTCTGTATTGTGCAGTTACTGTAACAGTCCAGTATTGTGTAGTTACCGCAACAGTTCTGTATTGTGTAGTTACTGTAATAGTTCTGTATTGTGTAGTTACTGTAACAGTTCTGTATTGTGTAGTTATTGTAACAGTCCTGTATTGTGTAGTTATTGTAACAGTCCTGTATTGTATAGTTACTGTAACAGTCCAGTATTGTGTAGTTATTGTAATAGTTCTGTATTGTGTAGTTACTGTTACTGTCCAGTATTGTGTACTTACTGTAACAGTTCTGTATTGTGTAGTTATTGTAACAGTCCTGTATTGTGTAGTTACTGTAACAGTCCAGTATTGTGTAGTTACTGTAACAGTTCTGTATTGTGTAGTTACTGTAACAGTCCAGTATTGTGTACTTAGTGTAACAGTCCAGTATTGTGTAGTTACTGTAATAGTTCTGTATTGTGCAGTTACTGTAACAGTCCAGTATTGTGTAGTTACCGCAACAGTTCTGTATTGTGTAGTTACTGTAATAGTTCTGTATTGTGTAGTTACTGTAACAGTTCTGTATTGTGTAGTTATTGTAACAGTCCTGTATTGTGTAGTTATTGTAACAGTCCTGTATTGTATAGTTACTGTAACAGTCCAGTATTGTGTACTTAGTGTAACAGTCCAGTATTGTGTAGTTACTGTAACAGTTCTGTATTGTGTAGTTACTGTAACAGTCCAGTATTGTGTACTTAGTGTAACAGTCCAGTATTGTGTAGTTACTGTAATAGTTCTGTATTGTGTAGTTACTGTAACAGTCCAGTATTGTGTAGTTATTGTAACAGTCCTGTATTGTGTAGTTACTGTAATAGTTCTGTATTGTGTAGTTATTGTAACAGTCCTGTATTGTGTAGTTACTGTAATAGTTCTGTATTGTGTAGTTATTGTAACAGTCCTGTATTGTGTAGTTATTGTAACAGTCCTGTATTGTGTAGTTATTGTAACAGTCCTGTATTGTATAGTTACTGTAACAGTCCAGTATTGTGTAGTTACTGTAACAGTTCTGTATTGTGTAGTTATTGTAACAGTCCTGTATTGTGTAGTTACTGTAACAGTCCTGAATTGTGTAGTTACTGTAACAGTCCAGTATTGTGTAGTTACTGTAACAGCTCTTTGTTGTGTAGTTATTGTAGAATTGAATCATGACTCAAGTCCTTCCATCAGTCTCCCACATCAACCTCCAGCTGCAGCACAATAGATAACACACTCTCAGTCTACAGCGCCCCCTGGAGGACTGAAACTCTAGAGAGCCACTGTTATAAAACAGTACAGTGCATTAAATTAAATTAAATTAATTAAAAGTGTGTTTTAATAAAATATAGCAGGTACAGGGTTCTCAGGAGAAACTTGGGTTCGTGAGAGATCACTGCAGACGAGAGATCCCTGCAGACGAGAGATCCCTGCAGACGAGAGATCCCTGCAGACGACAGATCACTGCAGACGGGAGATCACTGCAGACGAGAGATCACTGCAGACGAGAGATCACTGCAGACGAGAGATCTCTGCAGACGACAGATCACTGCAGACGACAGATCACTGCAGACGAGAGATCACTGCAGACAAGAGATCACTGCAGACGAGAGATCCCTGCAGACGAGAGATCCCTGCAGACGAGAGATCACTGCAGACGAGAGATCTCTGCAGACGACAGATCACTGCAGACGAGAGATCACTGCAGACGACAGATCACTGCAGACGAGAGATCACTGCAGACGACAGATCACTGCAGACGAGAGATCTCTGCAGACAACAGATCACTGCAGACGAGAGATCTCTGCAGACGACAGATCACTGCAGACGAGAGATCACTGCAGACGACAGATCACTGCAGACGAGAGATCACTGCAGACGAGAGATCTCTGCAGACGAGAGATCACTGCAGACGAAAGATCACTGCAGACGAGAGATCACTGCAGACGAGAGATCACTGCAGACGACAGATCACTGCAGACGAGAGATCACTGCAGACGAGAGATCCCTGCAGACGACAGATCACTGCAGACAACAGATCACTGCAGACGAGAGATCACTGCAGATGACAGATCACTGCAGACGAGAGATCACTGCAGACGACAGATCACTGCAGACGACAGATCACTGCAGACGACAGATCACTGCAGACGAGAGATCACTGCAGACGAGAGATCACTGCAGACGACAGATCACTGCAGACGAGAGATCCCTGCAGACGACAGATCACTGCAGACGACAGATCACTGCAGACGAGAGATCACTGCAGACGAGAGATCACTGCAGACGAGAGATCACTGCAGACGAGAGATCCCTGCAGACGACAGATCACTGCAGACGACAGATCACTGCAGACGAGAGATCACTGCAGACGAGAGATCCCTGCAGACGACAGATCACTGCAGACGAGAGATCTCTGCAGACGAGAGATCACTGCAGACGAGAGATCCCTGCAGACGAGAGATCCCTGCAGACGAGAGATCACTGCAGACGAGAGATCCCTGCAGACGAGAGATCACTGCAGACGAGAGATCACTGCAGACGAGAGATCACTGCAGACGACAGATCACTGCAGACGAGAGATCCCTGCAGACGACAGATCACTGCAGACGAGAGATCCCTGCAGACGAGAGATCACTGCAGACGAGAGATCCCTGCAGACGAGAGATCACTGCAGATGAGAGATCACTGCAGACGAGAGATCCCTGCAGACGAGAGATCACTGCAGACGAGAGATCACTGCAGACGACAGATCACTGCAGACGAGAGATCACTGCAGACGAGAGATCCCTGCAGACGAGAGATCACTGCAGACGAGAGATCACTGCAGACGAGAGATCCCTGCAGACGAGAGATCACTGCAGACGAGAGATCCCTGCAGACGAGAGATCACTGCAGACGAGAGATCCCTGCAGATGAGAGATCCCTGCAGACGAGAGATCCCTGCAGATGAGAGATCACTGCAGACGAGAGATCCCTGCAGACGAGAGATCCCTGCAGAAGAGGTATCACTGCAGACGACAGATCACTGCAGACGACAGATCCCTGCTGCACCAGACTGAAAGTGTTGCCCCCTTTGCCTGCAGTTGCCTCCCGTGTGTGAGAGACCAGCACTGGTTCCTCATGATCCAGTTCTTCCACACAGTTTGGGAATTTTGTGTACAGTAAGGAAGTTTATTAGAAGCTCCTCTGAGTTTATTATAAGTTACATATACTATTTATTATGCATGAATATAAATTATCCATGACACGCCCACTGTCTTAATCTAAACACTTACTTTAATTACTCATTACTGTGTCTGAGCTGAGATCCTCAGTGACCGATCTCTCCGAATACAGACCTACAGAAAAGAGAGAACAACTTTCAACATCCACTAACCTCACAGAATAAGTATCTGATCAGATATCAGACATATCAGAAATAACAAACAGAGAACTGGATTTAAAGTCTGAGTTCTGGAGTCTGAGTTCTGGATAGATCAGTGTTCAAATCACACTACAGTACTTTCTACATCCTACTGACTGAGACACTCACTTCACCCAGCACTGTTTAGTTTTATAGATAAAAATAATAATCATATATTCTACAGATACACTGGTACACTGCTATACTGTACACTGCTATACTGTACACTGCTATACTGTACACTGCTATACTGGTACACTGCTATACTGGTACACTGCTATACTGTACACTGCTATACTGTACACTGCTATACTGGTACACTGGTACACTGCTATACTGTACACTGCTATACTGGTACACTGCTATACTGCTATACTGGTATACTGGTACACTGGTACACTGCTATACTGTACACTGCTATACTGGTACACTGGTACACTGCTATACTGGTACACTGCTATACTGTACACTGCTATACTGTACACTGCTATACTGGTACACTGGTACACTGCTATACTGTACACTGCTATACTGTACACTGCTATACTGGTACACTGCTATACTGGTACACTGCTATACTGTACACTGCTATACTGTACACTGCTATACTGTACACTGATATACTGGTACACTGCTATACTGTACACTGCTATACTGTACACTGCTATACTGGTACACTGCTATACTGTACACTGCTATACTGTACACTGCTATACTGGTACACTGGTACACTGCTATACTGGTACACTGCTATACTGGTACACTGGTACACTGGTACACTGCTATACTGGTACACTGGTACACTGCTATACTGGTACACTGCTATACTGTACACTGCTATACTGGTACACTGGTACACTGGTACACTGCTATACTGGTACACTGGTACACTGCTATACTGTACACTGCTATACTGTACACTGCTATACTGGTACACTGGTACACTGGTACACTGCTATACTGGTACACTGGTACACTGCTATACTGGTACACTGGTATACTGGTATACTGCTATACTGTACACTGCTATACTGGTACACTGCTATATTGTACACTGCTATACTGGTACACTGCTATACTGGTACACTGGTACACTGGTACACTGCTATACTGGTACACTGGTACACTGCTATACTGGTACACTGCTATACTGGTACACTGCTATACTGGTACACTGGTATACTGGTATACTGGTATACTGCTATACTGTACACTGCTATACTGGTACACTGGTACACTGATATACTGGTACACTGCTATACTGTACACTGCTATACTGGTACACTGCTATACTGTACACTGCTATACTGGTACACTGGTACACTGATATACTGGTACACTGCTATACTGCTATACTGGTACACTGGTACACTGCTATACTGGTACACTGGTATACTGCTATACTGGTACACTGCTATACTGGTACACTGGTACACTGCTATACTGGTACACTGGTACAATGAAACACTGCTATACTGGTACACTGCTATACTGGTACACTGCTATACTGGTACACTGGTACACTGCTATACTGGTACACTGCTATACTGGTACACTGGTACACTGCTATACTGGTACACTGCTATATTGGTACACTGCTATACTGGTACACTGGTACACTGCTATACTGGTACACTGCTATATTGGTACACTGCTATACTGGTACACTGAAACACTGGTACACTGGTACACTGCTTTACTGGTACACTGCTATACTGACACACTGCTATACTGGTACACTGCTATATTGGTACACTGCTATATTGGTACACTGCTATACTGGTACACTGAAACACTGATACACTGGTACACTGCTTTATTGGTACACTGCTATACTTGCGCAATGCTATACTGGCACACTGGTACACTGGTACATTGGTATACTGGTACACTGGTACACTGGTACACTGGTATACTGGTACACTGCTATACTGGTACACTGGTACTGGTCTTTTTATTATTCACTGGTGACTGGGTTGCAGGTACCTGGATATGCTGGATTTGATTGGGAAGGACTTTTATCCAGGTGGGTTAAAGAGGAAGTTATCCTGTTCCAGACCCTGTGAGCTCCATCTGAAAAAACAATACTCAATTAACACAAGCATCTGTGTTCACTTCACTCACAAGCATTTACACACTCATATTCACCTATAACTACATTTACACACTCATATGTACTCATTTACACACATATTTAATTAAAACTAACACTTGTACACCCACACATTCACTAAAAACTACATTTACACACTCATGTTCACTTAAAACTACATTTACACACATATTTAATTAAAGCTAATACTTATGTACCCATAGATTTACTTAAAACTACATTTACACACTCATGTTCACTTAAAACTACATTTACACACATATTTAATTAAAGCTAATACTTATGTACCCATAGATTTACTTAAAACTACATTTACACACTCATGTTCACTAAAACTACATTTACACACTCATGTTCACTTAAAACTACATTTACACACTCATATGTACTCATTTACACACATATTTAATTAAAACTAACACTTGTACCCCCACACATTCACTTAAAACTACATTTACACACATATTTAATTAAAGCTAATACTTATGTACCCATAGATTTACTTAAAACTACATTTACACACTCATGTTCACTTAAAACTACATTTGCACACATATTTAATTAAAGCTAATACTTATGTACCCATAGATTTACTTAAAACTACATTTACACACTCATGTTCACTTAAAACTACATTTACACACTCATATTCACTTTAACAAAGTGGGCTTCACACCTGAGATTCTCCTGAAAAAGCCTATTTTGCTGTATTGTTTTCTGATGTCGTCCTTCGCAGCGCAGCGGAACACAAAGATGAAAAAACCTGAGAGGAACAGCAGCAGCCAGTCAGTACTCCTTCTATCTCTTCTGTTCACCTCCACCATTTCCTTCAGCTCCTTCAGCTCCCTCAGCTCCTACAGCTCCTACATCTCCTACATCTCCTACATCTCCTTCAGCTTCTTCAGTTCCTACAGCTCCTTCAGTTCCTACAGCTCCTTCAGTTCCTACAGCTCCTACAGCACTTACAGCTCCTACAGCACCTTCAGTTCCTACAGCTCCTTCAGCTCCTACAGCTCCTACATCTCCTACATCTCCTACAGCACTTACAGCACTAACAGCTCCTACAGCGTCTACAGCACATACATCTCCTTCAGCTCCTACATCTCCTTCAGCTTCTTCAGTTCCTACAGCTCCTTCAGCTCCTACAGCTCCTACATCTCCTACATCTCCTACAGCACTTACAGCCCTAACAGCTCCTACAGCTTCTACAGCACATACATCTCCTTCAGCTCCTACATCTCCTTCAGCTTCTTCAGTTCCTACAGCTCCTTCAGCTCCTACAGCTCCTACAGCACTTACAGCTCCTACAGCACTTACAGCTTCTACAGCTCCTTCAGCTCCCTCAGCTCCTCCAGCTCCTACATCCCCTACATCTCCTTCAGCTTTTTCAGCTCCTTCAGCTCCTACAGCTCCTACAGCTCCTACAGCTTCTTCAGCTCCTACAGCTCCTACAGCTCCTACAGCTCCTACAGCTTCTTCAGCTCCTTCAGCTCCTACAGCTCCTACAGCACTTACAGCTCCTACAGCTCCTACAGCTCCTACAGCACTAACAGCTCCTACAGCTCCTACAGCTCCTTCAGCTCCTACATCTCCTTCAGCACCTTCAGTTCCTACAGCTCATACAGCTCCTACAGCTCCTAAAGCTCCTACAGCTCCTACAGCTCCTTCAGTTCCTACAGCACTTACAGCTCCTACAGCTCCTTCAGCTCCTTCAGCTCCTACAGCACTTACAGCTCCTACTGCTCCTTCAGCTCCTTCAGCTCCTACAGCTCCTATAACTTCTACAGCTCCTTCAGCTCCTTCAGCTCCTACAGCTCCTACAGCACTTACAGCTCCTACAGCTCCTACATCTCCTACATTTCCATCAGCTCCTTCAGCTCCTTCAGCTCCCTCAGCTCCTACATCTCCTACATCTCCTTCAGCTTCTTCAGTTCCTACAGCTCCTTCAGCTCCTACAGCTCCTATATCTCCTACATCTCCTTCAGCTTCTTCAGTTCCTACAGCTCCTTCAGCTCCTACAGCTCCTACAGCACTTACAGCTCCTACAGCACTTACAGCTCCTACAGCACTTACAGCTCCTACAGCTCCTACAGCTCCTTCAGCTCCTACAACTCCTACAGCACTAACAGCTCCTACAGCTCCTTCAGCTCCTTCAGCTCCTACAGCACTTACAGCTCCTACTGCTCCTTCAGCTCCTTCAGCTCCTACAGCTCCTATAACTTCTACAGCTCCTTCAGCTCCTTCAGCTCCTACAGCTCCTACAGCACTTACAGCTCCTACAGCTCCTACATCTCCTACATTTCATCAGCTCCTTCAGCTCCTTCAGCTCCCTCAGCTCCTACATCTCCTACATCTCCTTCAGCTTCTTCAGTTCCTACAGCTCCTTCAGCTCCTACAGCTCCTATATCTCCTACATCTCCTTCAGCTTCTTCAGTTCCTACAGCTCCTTCAGCTCCTACAGCTCCTACAGCACTTACAGCTCCTACAGCACTTACAGCTCCTACAGCACTTACAGCTCCTACAGCTCCTACAGCTCCTTCAGCTCCTACAACTCCTACAGCACTAACAGCTCCTACAGCTCCTTCAGCTCCTTCAGCTCCTACAGCTTATATAGAATGTCCATTACAGTCATTTTTGTAAATCTTATGTCTGGTTTGATATATATATACATATATATTAACATTGCTGGTTTGATCCCCAGGACAGACAGGGCATGACTGAAGTGCCCTTGAACAAGACAACATACCCAGGTACTGTGGATGGGGCTGCTCACTCCCCCCAGGAGTGTGTGTGTTCACTAATGTATGTGTGTATGTCAGGTGTTTTACTGCCCCCTAGCGTGTGTTCATTAGTATATCTGTATGTGTGTGTGGGTGTGTGTGTGGCTGTTTCACTACTCCCCAGTGTGTGTGTGTCTGTGTGTGTATGTGGGTGTTTCATCCACCCCCCCCGTGTGTGTGTGTGTGTGTCTGTGTGTGGGTGTTTCACTGCTCCCTAGTGTGTGTGTGTTCATTAGTATGTCTGTATGTGTGTGTGTGGCTGTTTCATTACTCCCTAGTGTATATGAGTGTTTCACCCCCCCCCACCCCCCCCACCCAGTGTGTGTGTGTCTGTGTGTGGGTGTTTCACTGCTCCCTAGTGTGTGTGTTCACTAGTGAGTGTTTAGTTTTCCAAAATTCCAGTTTCTACACATCACTTGTTGTATCATTGCTTTCCACTGTCGCACACCGTAGCCTCCAACAATCAAACTATCCGCGTGTAAATGAGAGCGGGTCATTCTTCCAGCTAATCAGTTACTGCTAATTAGTGATTACAGGTATAAACCCTGCAGTCGAGCAGGTGTACTGACTGAATGACTGTATAGTTCAGTATAGTTCACGTTACCGTGCAGCGAGTTACAGACGACAAACAGGTACGTGAAGACGAGCTGAACTGAACCCCAGGAAAACAGACCGAAGACCCAGGTGAGGCCCAGCAGGACCGCTAGCGCCGTCACGCTCCACACGTCCTGCACGATGGTCCGGTTTTGGACAGAATGGGGTTTTTTCTTCTTTATACGACACAGAAGTACCATCACCACTATGAACGTGCTCAGGTTCAGCAGGTAGGTCACACAGAAGTACGTCCCCACCACAATACGGAAAGTTAGAATGTTTTTCCACCAGCAGCTGTGAAGAAACACAACGAGGTCAATGCAAAGCAGCACGTAGCACGTTCACCTTCTCCCTCAGTAAGAAGCTGTTATACAGAGATGTGGCTGATGCTCTAAAACAGGTGGTTAATGGTGGAGGGATACATACGGGGGAGTTATAAGGTAAAATAGTACCAGAAGTACCAAAACATTTGTTTTTGATGTGCCACTATTTTACTGTTCTCCATTCTGAATCAAAACATTTCACAGAAAACCTCAGATGACTGGAGGGTCACTGGTCACCAGAGCAGACGCTACCTAATAAGCAACATAAGCAGCTGCTGAGGACCCCTCGCCCACCCTAACAAGATGATTATTACTGTATGCTGGGGATGCTGTAATCAGAGTGATTCCCAATGAGATCTAGAGTTTAAATCTAGTATGAGTGGTCCGCAGGCCTGTACTCAGTAACATCACTGTAAGTCTTAAACACATACATAAGATCAACTTAAATCTGAACAGAGACCCACCAATAAGAACTCAGCAGATAAATAAATAAACACCACCAGTCTGAGACTAACTCAGTACTGATACAGACACTCAGCTGGTCAGAGATCTGGACCCACTTCCAGCCCGACTCTGGTCCAGTTCACTGCTGGTGGAACTCGTTCTCTGATCATACGAGGAGCTTCATCAGTAGATCTCTCTTCTTCTTCTAGCAGCACGTCGCTCCACACCGTCATCAGACTCTGTTTATCATCAGACTCTTCACAGACGCTCATATCAGTCCTGCAACACCAGCTGCTGCTAAACACCAAACCAGACCCCCAATAACAGACACGTCTGATTCAGCTCCTCCGGCATCAGACACCCGAGCAGCTAAACACCAAACCAGACCCCCAATAACAGACACGTCTGATTCAGCTCCTCCAGCATCAGACACCCGAGCAGCTAAACACCAAACCAGACCCCCAATAACAGACACGTCTGATTCAGCTCCTCCAGCAACAGACACCCGAGCAGCTAAACACCAAACCAGACCCCCAATAACAGACACGTCTGATTCAGCTCCTCCAGCATCAGACACCCGAGCAGCTAAACACCAAACCAGACCCCCAATAACAGACACGTCTGATTCAGCTCCTCCAGCATCAGACACCCGAGCAGCTAAACACCAAACCAGACCCCCAATAACAGACACGTCTGATTCAGCTCCTCCAGCAACAGACACCCGAGCAGCTAAACACCAAACCAGACCCCTAATAACAGACACGTCTGATTCAGCTCCTCCAGCATCAGACACCCGAGCAGCTAAACACCAAACCAGACCCCCAATAACAGACACGTCTGATTCAGCTCCTCCAGCATCAGACACCCGAGCAGCTAAACACCAAACCAGACCCCCAATAACAGACACGTCTGATTCAGCTCCTCCAGCATCAGACACCCGAGCAGCTAAACACCAAACCAGACCCCCAATAACAGACACGTCTGATTCAGCTCCTCCGGCATAAGACACCCGAGCAGCTAAACACCAAACCAGACCCCCAATAACAGACACGTCTGATTCAGCTCCTCCAGCATCAGACACCCGAGCAGCTAAACACCAAACCAGACCCCCAATAACAGACACGTCTGATTCAGCTCCTCCAGCATCAGACACCCGAGCAGCTAAACACCAACCAGACCCCTAATAACAGACACGTCTGATTCAGCTCCTCCAGCATCAGACACCCGAGCAGCTAAACACCAAACCAGACCCCCAATAACAGACACGTCTGATTCAGCTCCTCCAGCATCAGACACCCGAGCAGCTAAACACCAAACCAGACCCCCAATAACAGACACGTCTGATTCAGCTCCTCCAGCATCAGACACCCGAGCAGCTAAACACCAAACCAGACCCCCAATAACAGACACGTCAGATTCAGCTCCTCCGGCATCAGACACCCGAGCAGCTAAACACCAAACCAGACCCCCAATAACAGACACGTCTGATTCAGCTCCTCCAGCATCAGACACCCGAGCAGCTAAACACCAAACCAGACCCCTAATAACAGACACGTCTGATTCATCTCCTCCAGCATCAGACACCCGAGCAGCTAAACACCAAACCAGACCCCCAATAACGGACACGTCTGATTCAGCTCCTCCAGAATCAGACACCCAAGCAGCTAAACACCAAACCAGACCCCCAATAACAGACACGTCTGATTCAGCTCCTCCAGCATCAGACACCCGAGCAGCTAAACACCAAACCAGACCCCCAATAACAGACACGTCTGATTCAGCTCCTCCAGCATCAGACACCCGAGCAGCTAAACACCAAACCAGACCCCCAATAACAGACACTTCTGATTCAGCTCCTCCAGCATCAGACACCCGAGCAGCTAAACACCAAACCAGACCCCCAATAACAGACACGTCTGATTCAGCTCCTCCAGCATCAGACACCCGAGCAGCTAAACACCAAACCAGACCCCCAATAACAGACACGTCTGATTCAACTCCTCCAGCATCAGACACCCGAGCAGCTAAACACCAAACCAGACCCCCAATAACAGACACGTCTGATTCAACTCCTCCAGCATCAGACACCCGAGCAGCTAAACTCACACTGATACACTGATACAGAAGCAGAAACCAGCTTTATTATTAGTGCTGATTGAGAGGAAGAACAGTGGGCGGAGTCAGAGAGGTTCAGTGGGAGGAGTCAGAGAGGTTCAGTGGGCGGAGTCAGAGAGGTTCAGCTGTTCTAGATGAATCACTAAAACCCTCCAAACTAAACAGACTGGAGACCAAACAGTGACCCCTAGTGTTAAACCCAGTGGAGCATCTTCAGTGAGAACACAGCAGCTCCAGCTCCAACATCTACACCTACATTACTACTGTTCTACACCATCACTGCAGAGTCTGATTGCATGATTGAAGGTTAATGATGATCTGATCTGGTACTGTGTCTGATTCTCAGGATTTCAGATTTTAAAGAAAACTGCAGTTTAAACAGTAGATGTTGGTGTAACTGGGAGCTGCTATACTGTGTAGCTGTAACAGGTGGTCTTGGGGTGGAAAAGGCTGAGACCCCCTGACACTCAGTGCCATGTACAGTACAGTAAATTACAATTACACACTTATAGTTAGGATGACTATTAGTTAAAAATCTCTCATTGGCTGTCTGGGTACCAATATCACCAGCAGGGGGCACAATTTCATAAATAATAAATAATGCTACTTGCAAGTACTCCTTGGATCCGTCGTCCAGTGTGGTGTTTTGTATTCCGTAGACTGTTTTATCTACAGCTAAAGGAATGATGACCGGGAGCAGAGGAACGCCTGTGAGGAGAAAGAGGAGGTTACAGCAAATGCAGGACGTTACAGATCCAGCACAGTGCAGCGAAGCGCTGGACCACATACCCCATCCAACCAGCGTCACTTTCACCATGAAGTGGGCCACGTAGCTGTTGAAAACCTTCACGATGGTCATGTATATGTGCACAGACTCCAGCGTCATCCAGGTGAACGAGGCCAACAGGAAGTAGTTCAGGAAGAAGGTGGTAGGGATGCAGAGACCCACGCTGTCGAGCTCCTTCGCCAGAAACGAGTTCAGCAGGAACACCAGGTTAAGCAGCAGCAGAGCCGTACACAGCTGGATCAGGATCTTATTCGGGACCACCTTACGCAGTTTCCTGCAGGAGCGTAAATCATTACGATAATTACCAATTAACCAATTAATCAATTATAAACACTGAACAAACTGTGAGCCAATGAAACTCCACTGACCATACAGGACCTCCACTCACTGTCCACTGTATCAGCTCCACTGACCATACAGGACCTCCACTCACTGTCCACTGTATCAGCTCCACTGACCATACAGGACCTCCACTCACTGTCCACTGTATCAGCTCCACTGACCATACAGGACCTCCACTCACTGTCCACTGTATCAGCTCCACTGACCATACAGGACCTCCACTCACTGTCCACTGTATCAGCTCCACTGACCATACAGGACCTCCACTCACTGTCCACTGTATCAGCTCCACTGACCATACAGGACCTCCACTCACTGTCCACTGTATCAGCTCCACTGACCATACAGGACCTACACTCACTGTCCACTGTATCAGCTCCACTGACCATACAGGACCTCCACTCACTGTCCACTGGATCAGCTCCACTGACCATACAGGACCTCCACTCACTGTCCACTGTATCAGCTCCACTGACCATACAGGACCTCCACTCACTGTCCACTGTATCAGCTCCACTGACCATACAGGAGCTCCACTTACAGACTGTAGTTCATCTGATTCTCTGTATACTTTATTACTCTGTTCTTTAATGATCAGGACCCCCACAGGACCACCACAGAGCAGATACTATTAGGGAGGTGGGTCATTCTCAGCACTGCAGTGACACTGACGTGGTGGTGGTGTGTTAGTTAGTGTGTGTTGTGCTGGTGTGAGTGGATCAGACACAGCAGTGCTGCTGCTGCTGGAGTGTTTAAACACCTCAGTGTCACTGCTGGACTGAGAATCGTCCACCAACCAAAACTATCCGGACAGCAGTGTCCTGTGGGCGGCGTTCTGTGTCCACTGATGAAGAACTAGAGGAACACAAACTGTGCAGCAGCAGATGAGCTACTGTCTCTGACTTTACATCTACAAGGTGGACCAGCAAGTAGTAGGAGTGTCTAATAGAGTGGACAGTGAGTGGGCTTATTTATTTATTATGAACACTGAACAATTGTGAGTGAATGAAACTCACTCCATCCACAGGTACACGACCAGAGTGACCATGAGGAAAATAGAGGAGATGCCACAACCGACGTAGGTTAGGTTGTTGAGGATGGTGACTTGGCGGGGATTCGTTATTGCTTTATTAGAAAGATCCTGGAAGAGAAAGAGACCAGATAAATAATGTACGTCATCAGGTTAGAGATGGTGGCTATTCCAGCTGGATCCCACAGATGTTCTAGTAGGATAAATATGCATGAGTTTCTTCGGGGAAAGAAATTCCATGTTTTTAGTGATAATTTTAAAATTCAGACATACCCACCCTCCATAGAGTCCAATTCATCACCAGCTTGTCAACCCCTAGGAACCACTCTACACAATGGAAACCTCTTAGGAATGTGTTAGCACCCACCTGGAATACCATAGCAACTGCCTAGCAACACCATATCAACCAGCTGGTGTACCATAGCAACTGCCTAGCAACAACCTAGCAACACCATAGCAAGCAGCTGGGACACCTTAGCAACTGCCTAGAAACACCATAGCAACCAGCTGGGATACCCCAGCAACTGCCTAGCAGCTCTCTAGCAACAAACAGGCATACACTAGTGACCACATAGCTACACCCAAACAACCAGCTGGGACACCCTAGCAACTGCCTATCAACATCATAGCAACCAGCTGGGATAATATAACAACCGCCTAGCAATCAGCTGGAACACCCTAGCAAAAACCTAGCAACACCACAGCAAACAGCTGGGACGTCTTAGCAGCTGCCTAGCAACACCCAAGCAACCAGCTTCCCAGCCTAGCAACACCGTAGCAAACAGCAGGTATACCCCAGTAACCACGTAGCAACACCTGAGCAACCAGATGGGAGACCCTAGCAACTGCCTAGCAACATCATAGCAACCAGCTGGGATATCATAGCAACCACTTAGCAACCAGCTGAAACACCCTAGCAACACCATAGTAAACGGCTGGGATACCCTAGCAACTGCCTAGCAACCAGCTTGGATATACTAGCAACCAGTAAGTAACACCCTTGCAACAACCTGGGATACCATAGCAACTGCCTAGCAACAGTTGCAGAACTGCTTATGGTGCGCAACCATTCAGGAAATGCACTGTTCTAGTTTTATTTGGTCTGTGTTGCTTCTGTGTCACAGCGTCTCACTGTAAACCAGCCAATCAGAGCAGAGCTCATCTAATTATTCATGAGCTCAACAAAAAAGGGAGAACAGCGTTTCATTCTAGAACTAGATCAAAGAGAGTAAATGGGTGTAAAACAACGTCTGTGCATTTTTTAACCTCTATGTAGAACAAAATACTGAAGAAATTAATAATCTGGTACTTTAATGAACTGTGAGGTATGTAGGATTGTTTTGCTGGAATAACATTCATGTGCTGTGATTTTCATCTTTTCAGCAAACACACTTCTTTTTGACTGACAGTGAAAGTGATAATCCATTCTCTCACCAGCAGAACACCAAAGTTGGTGAGATGGTTACAACTGCACACAGTCTCATTCGCAGTGCTTCTCAACACGGTGCAGCCATCGGAGCTCCAGCTGCCAGAGTTATTTGCTGATAAACACATCAATTATCTAGTTAATGCTCAGTTGAGCTTTAAATAAATCCATCAAACATTCAAACAAGAGCGAGATCAACAGCGTAATAAATCAGAGCCTCTTACCGCCGTGTTTCCAGAACTTGCATGAGACACTTTTATTCTGTAAACACAAAGAAAGAAAGAAGTAATAATAATTAGACAGCATTGACTGGTTATTACAATGTTATTACAATAGCTATGCGTCATACCTTTAATATATGTCCAGTTCTACCTGCTATAGCTCTTATACTGACCTGAACAGGCTCAGTGTTCCTCAGGGTGATGATCATGTTCTCTTTTAGATTGGAGATGGTCAGATTACCCACACTGGCGGACAGAACTCCGCTGATCAGCTTACTGTTGTTCATCGCTCCACTCTAAACACAATCAGACACGAACAACAGGATGATGTTCATGTATCTGTTTTAAAGTGATGTTGTGATTCAAATCATAGACTTTTAGAATAATATACAAATACCTGAGACTCAGAGACCGTCTGTAATACAACAATGAGTAACACACACCAGAAAAACACACACCTGAAAAACACACCTGAAAAACACACCTGAAAAACACACACCTGAAAACACACCTGAAAACACACACCTGAAAACACACACCTGAAAAACACACCTGAAAACACACACCTGAAAAACACACCAGAAAACACACACCAGAAAACACACACCAGAAAAACACACCAGAAAAACACACACCAGAAAAACAAACCTGAAAACACACACCTGAAAACACACACCTGAAAAACACACCTGTAAACACACACCTGAAAAACACACCTGAAAACACACACCTGAAAAACACACAGCTGAAAAACACTCCTGAAAACACACACCTGAAAAACATACACCTGAAAAACACACACCTGAACAACACACACCTGAAAACACATACCTGAAAACACACCTGAAAACACACACCTGAAAAACACACCTGAAAACACACACCAGAAAAACACACACCAGAAAAACACACACCAGAAAAACACACCTGAAAAACACACCTGTAAACACACAACTGAAAAACACACACCTGAAAAAACATACCTGAAAACACACAACTGAAAACACACACCTGAAAAACACACCTGAAAACACACACCTGAAAACACACACCTGAAAAACACACCTGAAAAACACACCTGAAAACACACACCTGAAAAACACACCTGTAAACACACAACTGAAAAACACACACCTGAAAAAACATACCTGAAAACACACAACTGAAAACACACACCTGAAAAACACACCTGAAAAACACACCTGAAAACACACACCAGAAAAACACACACCAGAAAAACACACACCAGAAAAATACACCAGAAAAACACACACCTAAAAAACACCTGTAAACACACAACTGAAAAACACACACCTGAAAAACATACCTGAAAACACACACCAGAAAAACACACACCTGAAAAACACACCTGAAAACACACACCTGAAAAACACACACCTGAAAAACACACCTGAAAACACACACCAGAAAAACACACACCAGAAAAACCCACACCTGAAAAACACACAGCTGAAAAACACTCCTGAAAACACACACCTGAAAAACATACACCTGAAAAACACACACCTGAACAACACACCTGAAAACACACACCTGAAAACCACACCTGAAAACACACACCAGAAAACACACACCAGAAAAACACACCTGAAAACACACACCAGAAAAACACACACCTAAAAAACACACCTGTAAACACACAACTGAAAAACACACACCTGAAAAACATACCTGAAAACACACAACTGAAAACACACACCTGAAAACACACCTGAAAACACACACCAGAAAAACACACACCTGAAAAACACACCTGAAAACACACACCATAAAAACACACACCTGAAAAACACACACCTGAAAAACACACACCTGAAAACACACACACCTGAAAAAAACACACCTGAAAAACACTCCTGAAAATGCACACCTGAAAACGCACACCTGAAAAAAACGCACCTGAAAAACACACCTGAAAACACACACCTGAAAACACACCTGAAAAACACTCCTGAAAACACACAACTGAAAACACACACCTGAAAAACACACCAGAAAAACACACACCTGAAAACGCACACCTGAAAAAACACACCTGAAAAACACACCTGATAACACACACCAGAAAAACACACACCTGAAAAACACACACCATAAAAACACACACCTGAAAAACACACTCCTGAAAACACACACCTGAAAACACACACCTGAAAACACACACCTGAAAAACACTCCTGAAAACACACACCTGAAAACACACACCTGAAAAACACACCTGAAAACACACACCTGAAAAACACACCTGAAAAACATATAGCTGACAAACACACACACACACACACCTAATAAACAACCAACTAGAAAAAGATACAACTGAAAAACACACACCAGAAAAAAACACACCTGATAAACACAAACACACACCTGATAAACAAAGACACACACCTGATAAACACAAACAAATTCCTGATAAACACACACACACACCTGATAAGCAAACACACACACCCGATAAACACAAACACACTCCTGATAAATAGACACACACCTGATAAACACAAACACACACCTGATAAACAAACGCACACACACCTGATAAGCACAAACACACTCCTGATAAACAAACACACACCTGATAAACACAAACACACACCTGATAAACAAACACACACACACAAACACACAAACACACTCCTGATAAACACAAACACACTCCTGATAAACAAACACACACACCTGATAAACACAAACACACACCTGATAAACACTAACACACACCTGATAAACACAAACACACACCTGATAAACACACACACACAACATACACACACCTGATAAACACACACACACAACTGATAAACACACACACACCTGATATACACACACACACCTGATAAACGCGAACACACACCTGATAAACACACATCTGATAAACACACACACACCTGATAAACACACAAAACTGATAAACACACACACACCTGATAAATACAAACACACAACTGATAAACACACACACCTAATATTCGCACACACCTGTTAAACACAAACACACAACTGATAAACGCACACACCTGATATACATACACACACCTGATAAACACCCACCTGATAAACACATACAAACACACAACTGATACACACACACCTGATACACACACACACAAACACAATAAACACAAAATCACACCTGATAAACACACACACTTGATATACACACACAGCTGAAAAACACACACACACCTGATAAACACAAAAACACAGCTGATAAACACACACAGCTGATAAACACACACACACACACACCTGATAAACATACACACACACCTGATAAACACAAACACACACCTGATATACACAAAAACACACCTGATAAACACACACAGCTGATAAACACAAACACACAGCTGATGAACACAAAAACACACCCGATAAACACACACAGCTGATAAACACAAACACACACCTGATAAACACATACACACACCTGATAAACACAAACACACTCCTGATAAACAAACACACACACCTGATAAACACACACACACCTGATAAACACAAACACACTCCTGATAAACACACACACCTGATAAACACAAACACACACCTGATAAACAAACACACACACCTGATAAACACAAACACACACCTGATAAACAAACACACACCTGATAAACACAAACACACTCCTGATAAACACACACAAACACCCGATAAACACAAACACACACCTGATAAACAAACACACACACCTGATAAACACAAACACACTCCTGATAAACACACACACACACCTGATAAACACAAACACACACCTGATAAACAAACACACACACCTGATAAACACACACACACAACTGATAAACACACACACAACATACACACACCTGATAAACACACACACACACACAACTGATAAACACACACACACCTGATATACACACACACACCTGATAAACACAAACACACACCTGATAAACACACATCTGATAAACACACACACAACTGATGAACACAAACACACACATGATAAACACACATATGATAAACACACACACACAACTGATAAACACACAACTGATAAACACACACACCTGTTAAACACAAACACACAACTGATAAACACACACACCTGATACACACACACACCTAATAAACACAAAAACACACCTGATAAACACACACACAATATACACACAGCTGAAAAAAACACACACCTGATAAACACACACAGCTGATAAACACAAACACACAGCTGAAAAACACACACACATGATATACACACACAGCTGAAAAACACACACACACCTGATAAACACACACACCTGATAAACACAAAAACACACCTGATAAACACAAACACACACCTGATAAACACACACACCTGATAAACACAAACACACACCTGATAAACACACACAGCTGATAAACACAAACACACAGCTGAAACACACACACACATGATATACACACACAGCTAAAAAACACACACACACCTGATAAACACACACACACACCTGATAAACACAAACACACACCTGATAAACACACACACCTGATAAACAAACACACCTGATAAACACAAACACACCTAATAAACACAAACACACACCTGATAAACACACACACCTGATAAACACAAACACACACCTGGAACAGTCCAGTTTTCTTGTAGTAGCAGAACTGTATCCTGGACGCTCGCTGCTTCTCCTCAGCAGAGAGGTTGTCCAGGAGGGAGGCAGGCAGAACAATGGAGCCCCGAGTAACAGATCCAGTAGCGGAACCGTCGTCATTATCAAACTACAAATCAACAAAATACACAACTCACACACACACACAGTAAATCACCAACAAAATACACAACTCACACACACACACAGTAAATCACCAACAAAATACACAACTCACACACACACACAGTAAATCATCAACAAAATACACAACTCTCACACACACACACAGTAAATCACCAACAAAATACACAACTCACACACACACACAGTAAATCACCAACAAAATACACAACTCACACACACACACAGTAAATCACCAACAAAATACACAACTCACACACACCCACAGTAAATCACCAACAAAATACACAACTCACACACACACACAGTAAATCACCAACAAAATACACAACTCACACACACACACAGTAAATCACCAACAAAATACACAACTCTCTCACACACACAGTAAATCATCAACAAAATACTCAACTCTCACACACCCACACAGAAAATCACCAACACAATAACTCCACACTGGACACACGGGTGGTCAGTAGAGTGACCCTGATAAAGTCAAAGGAAGTGCAGGTCCAGATGTTCAGAGCAGCTGATTTAGTCTTAATTGATTAAAAAGTAAAGTCACCCTCAGCACGGAGGTCTTACCTGCAGGTCAGAGTCAGTGACCGAGAGGGAGGTGGTCTGAAAATGAGTCCCGGTCACTTTCTTCAGCGCCAGAGTCACATGATCTGACTTAACAGTTAAATTATCTTCTTCCATCTCCATACTTTCTAGCACTCTGTCCAAAACCTGTATTAGCTTGTTCTGGTCCACCGGATCTGGACTGCTTTCACTGGGAGGGCAGGAGATACCGAAACTTGAGTTAGCATCACTAACCCAAACCCAAATCCAAGTACTAATCCTAACCCTAATCCTAACCCCTACACCACCATACTAACTACTACACCACCGTACTGACCACTACACCACCATACTGACCACTACACCAGCGTACTGACCACTACACCACCATACTGACCACTACACCACCATACTAACCACTACACCACCATACTGACCACTACACCACCATACTAACCACTACACCACCGTACTAACCACTACACCACCATACTAACCACTACACCACCATACTAACCACTACACCACCATACTAACCACTACACCACCATACTAACCACTACACCACCGTACTAACCACTACACCACCATACTAACCACTACACCACCATACTAACCACTACACCACCATACTAACCACTACACCACCATACTGACCACTACACCACCATACTGACCACTACACCACCATACTAACCACTACACCACCGTACTAACCACTACACCACCATACTAGTGTAAGTAAAGTAAATATACTAATATAAAGATTTCTAACAGATACTCTCTTATTATATAGAGAAATAATTATAGAGAAATAAGCGATTGCTGTGTTTGTGGTTCTGATTAAATTCCTGATTATAAACAGACTAATCACACATACACTGTAATCAGCACACCTGCGTGACTCACCTTGTATTGAGCTCTTCAGTTCTGCTCAGTAGAGAACTGATGTCTTTGATCATTTTCTCTGCCTCAGTGCTGGTGATGGGAGGGCCGTTCAGCCTCTTTAAAAACTCCTCTGTGGTTCACAGCGTCGCGGTGATTGATGATCATGTACAAGTAAAAATCAATAATGATTCTCAAAACTTGATCAGATCTATTAAACCATTTCTGTGTGTTTAACTATAAACATACCTGATTTGTTTTTCACCTCCTCTGCTATTGATCTCACTGGTGAAGTTTCTGCTGACGTCTTGGTGGTGAGAGTGGTTGTTTCTGTGTTAGTTGAAGCTGTAATACAGGCCGACACAGTGGTGAGAAATTCAGGAGAAAAGGGGAGAAATTAGAATTTCGGCAGCATTGCTAGCAGCAAAGTTAGCATCTACTCTGAAGCTCAAATGGAGATGAATGGAGTGTTTGTACCTGCTGGTGCATTTCTGGAAAATCAAAAAAAATTATGAGAATTTGGCAGAGCAAAAAAAAATGATTCTGAATTCCATCTAGAATTAAAAATTTCACATAAAATATTCTCAATTTCTTAAAATCTCAAGTAGTTTTAGTAGTTTTAGTGTCAGTAGCCGTAGTTTCAGTAGTTGTAGTGCCAGCAGCTGTTGTTTCAGTATCTTTAGTTTCAGTAGTTGTAGCATCAGTAGCTGTTGTTGCAATATCTGTAGTTTCAAGAGTTGCAGTGTCAGTAGCTGTAGTTTCAGTAGTTGTAGAGTTAGCAGCTGTCGTTTCAATATCTTTAGTTCCAGTAGTTGTAGTGTGAGTAGCTGTAGTTTCAGCAGTTGTAGTGTCAATAGCTGTAGTTTCAGGAGTTACGCTAGAATTTGGCAAAAGTCTTCAATTTAGACTCTTCTTAGTGTTTAAGAAGAGTACAAAGTGATACCAGCTCAGAGCTGAGCAGCCTAAATCAGTACTCCAGTAAAAGTACTGAAATTTGGTTACAATACTGAAACAAGTAAAAGTACCTTTATAAAAAACTACTTGAGTAAAAGTACAAAGTATCAGGTTAAAACTACTTAAGTACTGTAGTGTCCAGTAGTTGTAGTTTCAGTAGTTGTAGTGTTAGCAGCTGTAATTTCAGTAGATGTGGTGTCAGTAGCTCTTGTTTCAGTATCTGTAGTTTCAGTAGTTGTAGTGTTAGCAGCTGTAATTTCAGTAGATGTGGTGTCAGTAGCTGTTGTATCAGTATCTGTAGTTTTAGTAGTTTTAGTGTCAGTAGCTGTAATTTCAGTAGTTGTAGTGACAGTAGCTGTTGTTTTGTTTAAGTACTGAATATCTTCTAGAGCTGCAGTGGAACTGGTGTCCTAGGCATCCTGTACTCACAATGCTATATAAACACATGTATAAGGCATTAGCACGCATAAGATATTATAATGCCGGGCATAAGCCTGTATAACTGCTCATAGTTACTGTGGTTACATGCATACTTTATAAAGCAGGAGAGTACGGCTGCGTACTGTTAGGATTCAGAATTATAATAATCACTCATTAGAACACCGTAAACATGAATATAATAAAATAAAATAAAAACAACTTTTATATGTGGTGTGAATTTGAGTCGTTTATGTTTATCTAACTGATGCTATAATAAGTTATGGAACCTGACTATATAAAGTCATATACTTTTGCTTAATAAAAAGGTTATGCATGTAATTATGACTTCTTATGAACAATTATGCTGATTTATTTATTTATAATAAAAAATTTAAAATTTAAATTTATACAGCACTACTAAAACAGGCTTCACACTAAAGCTTCAAAGTCTGAGATGTGACCAATCACAGAGCAGCACAGAGCAGTTATGAATGAAATGAAAGATAAAATTAATTAGTAACCGGATATGAAGGAATACAATGTAAGTGACTAAAAAGTAGATTTCTTTACTCACTAATGTAACTGAGTATTAGTATTACTTTTAGAAAATACTCAGCAGTATCTTTACAGAAGTACGTGTACTGAGTAACTGGAACTACTTACAAACCAGCTCTGTATCTGCTGAGGCCCTGTGGGTTTCTGTCTGTGAGCTATTTTACATACCTGGTAAACAAGCTGCTGATTCAGTGGTTGTAGTTTCAGTAGTTGTAGTGTCAGTAGCAGTTGTTTCAGTATCTGTAGTTTCAGTGATTGTAGTTTCAGAAGCAGTTGTTTCAGTATCTGTAGTTTCAGTGATTGTAGTGTCAGTAGCAGTTGTTTCAGTATCTGTAGTTTCAGTCATTGTAGTTTCAGAAGCAGTTGTTTCAGTATCTGTAGTTTCAGTCATTGTAGTTTCAGAAGCAGTTGTTTCAGTATCTGTAGTTTCAGTCATTGTAGTTTCAGAAGCAGTTGTTTCAGTATCTGTAGTTTCAGTCATTGTAGTTTCAGAAGCAGTTGTTTCAGTATCTGTAGTTTCAGTGATTGTAGTTTCAGAAGCAGTTGTTTCAGTATCTGTAGTTTCAGTGATTGTAGTTTCAGTAGCAGTTGTTTCAGTATCTGTAGTTTCAGTGATTGTAGTTTCAGAAGCAGTTGTTTCAGTATCTGTAGTTTCAATAATTCTAGTGTCAATATCTGTAGTTTTAGTAGTTTTAGTGTCAGTAGCCGTAGTTTCAGTAGTTGTAGTGCCAGCAGCTGTTGTTTCAGTATCTTTAGTTTCAGTAGTTGTAGCATCAGTAGCTGTTGTTACAATATCTGTAGTTTCAGGAGTTGCAGTGTCAGTAGCTGTAGTTTCAGTAGTTGTAGAGTTAGCAGCTGTCGTTTCAATATCTTTAGTTCCAGTAGTTGTAGTTTCAGCAGTTGTAGTGTTAATATCTGTAGTTTTAGTAGTTGTAGTGTCAGTAGCTGTAGTTTCAGGAGTAATAGTGTTAGTATCTGTAGCATCAGTAGCTGTTGTTGCAATATCTGTAGTTTCAGTAGTTGCAGTGTTAGTAGCCGTTTTTTCAGTAGTTGTAGTGCCAGTAGTTGTAGTGTCAGTAGCTGTAGCATCAGTAGCTGTTGTTGCAATATCTGCAGTTGTGTCAGTAGTGTCAGTAGTTCGAGTTCCAGTAGTTGTAGTGTCAATAGTTCGAGTTCCAGTAGTTGTAGTGTCAGTAGTTCGAGTTCCAGTAGTTGTAGTGTCAGTAGTTCGAGTTCCAGTAGTTGTAGTGTCAATAGTTCGAGTTCCAGTAGTTGTAGTGTCAATAGTTCGAGTTCCAGTAGTTGTAGTGTCAGTAGTTCGAGTTCCAGTAGTTGTAGTGTCAGTAGTTTGAGTTCCAGTAGTTGTAGTGTCAGTAGTTCGAGTTCCAGTAGTTGTAGTGTCAGTAGTCAGTAGTTGTTGTTCAGTGGAACCTGTTTTAGGCTCTAGCCACGTGGGTTGGAGGGAGTGAGTTTAGTCTAAAGAGTTTTATATACAGTAAATAAATTTTATTGCAAAATGTATATACAGTACCTTACAGAAGTAAGTACCCCCCCGCCCCCCCCCCCACTGTAAACATGTTATTATATCTTTTCATGAGAAAACAATGAAGATATGACACTTAGATACAACGTAGTCAGTGTACAGCTTCTAGAACACTGACTACTTTACACTGTTCTACACTGACTGTATATGATGTGGGGTCAGTGTGAGGTGTAGGAGGTGTGACTGTATATGATGTGGGGTCAGTGTGAGGTGTAGGAGGTGTGACTGTATATGATGTGGGGTCAGTGTGAGGTGTAGGAGCTGTGACTGTATATGATGTGGGGTCAGTGTGAGGTGTAGGAGGTGTGACTGTATATGATGTGAGGTCAGTGTGTGGTGTAGTAGCTGTGACTGTATATGATGTGGGGTCAGTGTGAGGTGTAGGAGGTGTGACTGTATATGATGTGGGGTCAGTGTGAGGTGTAGGAGGTGTGACTGTATATGGTGTGGGGTCAGTGTGAGGTGTAGGAGGTGTGACTGTATATGATGTGGGGTCAGTGTGTGGTGTAGGAGGTGTGACTGTATATGATGTGGGGTCAGTGTGAGGTGTAGGAGGTGTGACTGTATATGATGTGGGGTCAGTGTGAGGTGTAGGAGCTGTGACTGTATATGATGTGGGGTCAGTGTGAGGTGTAGGAGGTGTGACTGTATATGATGTGGGGTCAGTGTGAGGTGTAGGAGGTGTGACTGTATATGATGTGGGGTCAGTGTGAGGTGTAGGAGGTGTGACTGTATATGATGTGGGGTCAGTGTGAGGTGTAGGAGCTGTGACTGTATATGGTGTGGGGTCAGTGTGAGGTGTAGGAGGTGTGACTGTATATGGTGTGGGGTCAGTGTGAGGTGTAGGAGCTGTGAATGTATATGATGTGGGGTCAGTGTGAGGTGTAGGTGGTGTGACTGTATATGATGTGGGGTCAGTGTGTGGTGTAGGAGGTGTGACTGTATATGATGTAGGGTCAGTGTGTGGTGTAGGAGGTGTGACTGTATATGATGTGGGGTCAGTGTGTGGTGTAGGAGGTGTGACTGTATATGATGTGGGGTCAGTGTGTGGTGTAGGAGGTGTGACTGTATATGTTGTGGGGTCAGTGTGAGGTGTAGGAGGTGTGACTGTATATGATGTGGGGTCAGTGTGAGGTGTAGGAGGTGTGAATGTATATGATGTGGGGTCAGTGTGAGGTGTAGGAGGTGTGACTGTATATGATGTGGGGTCAGTGTGAGGTGTAGGAGGTGTGACTGTATATGGTGTGGGGTCAGTGTGAGGTGTAGAAGGTGTGACTGTATATGATGTGGGGTCAGTGTGAGGTGTAGGAGGTGTGACTGTATATGATGTGGGGTCAGTGTGAGGTGTAGGAGGTGTGACTGTATATGATGTGGGGTCAGTGTGAGGTGTAGGAGGTGTGACTGTATATGATGTGGGGTCAGTGTGAGGTGTGGGAGGTGTGACTGTATATGGTGTGGGGTCAGTGTGAGGTGTAGGAGGTGTGACTGTATATGATGTGGGGTCAGTGTGAGGTGTAGGAGCTGTGACTGTATATGATGTGGGGTCAGTGTGAGGTGTAGGAGGTGTGACTGTATATGATGTGGGGTCAGTGTGTGGTGTAGGAGGTGTGACTGTATATGATGTGGGGTCAGTGTGAGGTGTAGGAGGTGTGACTGTATATGATGTGGGGTCAGTGTGAGGTGTAGGAGGTGTGACTGTATATGGTGTGGGGTCAGTGTGAGGTGTAGGAGGTGTGACTGTATATGGTGTGGGGTCAGTGTGAGGTGTAGGAGGTGTGACTGTATATGATGTGGGGTCAGTGTGAGGTGTAGGAGGTGTGACTGTATATGATGTGTTGATTTCTGTGTTGATACTGTTTGAAGATATATTGCAAATCTGATTACATTAATTGATTTCTGAGACAGTTCTGTTCTTCTTTGATCTCTTCTTTGAGGTAGTGGGCCATAATAGACCCCCAGTGTCATCTTGTAGGCAGTGAAATCATCAAATAAGGCTAGATCAAAGCTATAGTTCTCTATAGCTCCTGAAAGTTAGCGCTGCCACACCCAGTGGTATACCAAATACAATCCAGCTCAGACTCTTTCCATCATACAGCATCTACAGGCTTCCTCCCAGTTCCCCTAAACTCAACCCACTGTCTCCTGATACTACACAGGCTTATTCCCAGTTCCCCTAAACTCAACCCACTGTCTCCTGATACTACACAGGCTTCTTCCCAGTTCCCCTAAACTCAACTCACTGTCTCCTGATACTACACAGGCTTATTCCCAGTTCCCATAAACTCAACCCACTGTCTCCTGATACTACACAGGCTTCCTTCCAGTTCCCCTAAACTCAACCCACTGTCTCCTGATACTACACAGGCTTATTCCCAGTTCCCATAAACTCAACCCACTGTCTCCTGATACTACACAGGCTTCTTCCCAGTTCCCCTAAACTCAACCCACTGTCTCCTGATACTACACAGGCTTCTTCCCAGTTCCCCTAAACTCAACTCACTGTCTCCTGATACTACACAGGCTTATTCCCAGTTCCCATAAACTCAACCCACTGTCTCCTGATACTACACAGGCTTATTCCCAGTTCCCCTAAACTCAACCCACTGTCTCCTGATACTACACAGGCTTATTCCCAGTTCCCATAAACTCAACCCACTGTCTCCTGATACTACACAGGCTTATTCCCAGTTCCCCTAAACTCAACCCACTGTCTCCTGATACTACACAGGCTTATTCCCAGTTCCCATAAACTCAACCCACTGTCTCCTGATACTACACAGGCTTATTCCCAGTTCCCCTAAACTCAACCCACTGTCTCCTGATACTACACAGGCTTATTCCCAGTTCCCCTAAACTCAACTCACTGTCTCCTGATACTACACAGGCTTATTCCCAGTTCCCCTAAACTCAACCCACTGTCTCCTGATACTACACAGGCTTATTCCCAGTTCCCCTAAACTCAACTCACTGTCTCCTGATACTACACAGGCTTATTCCCAGTTCCCCTAAACTCAACCCACTGTCTCCTGATACTGGGGCCAGTGTTTAAACAGCTGCACCAATTAGGGGCCCTGAAAGAACTAAAATTTCAATGACCTCAAACTTAAGGACCTTCAAATGTGCCTTAGATCTAACGAGCTTCAAACTTCATTAAAAATATGCTTAGTCATTTTTCAGACAGCGTTTTCAGACTCATACTGGGATTGGACGCAAACCCCACCCCAGTTTTTCACTGTTCTGGGCGGCCAATAACTCAATCCAACCCATTCGCAACTTGAAATCTGTTTAAATCATGAAAATATACAGATCTGTCAAAAAGACTAATAATAAATAATAATAAATAAGACACTAAATTCTACTTCACAGAAATCAGCTGTGCAGCCCGGGACCTGTCTCTGTGCTGAGCAGCATTAACAGGTGTAACAGTAAAAAGAGTACATATTTGGTCTTACCTGTGTGACCACCGAGGACCACCACAGACAGCAGGACGCAAGTCATAAGTTTTGGCTGCATGTTAACCCGTCCGCTCACAGTCCTCACACGCCGGAGTAGACAGTCTGTCGCTCACTAAGAGTGATTTTCTCAAATGAAGCTCATATTATTCACATACAGACTCTGTAACCCAACACCAGGCTCACCCTGCAGCGGTACCTCAACACCGGATACCCAAACCAGTTGCTGCTCAGCAGAACCACACATATGCAAGGTATATGTAAATACTGCACCAGGTATGGAAATGATGGGCTAATCTGTCTTCACATCTTCAGCCATGCTATAGAAATAAAAGACCTCAGAACTATATTAGGAGCACAAGCAGCGGGGCTTTCCTGCTTTTGTTTTCATCCTCAGATCTAAGATCTTCAGATGTAGCCACGGTATTCCCGCTGCTCGGTTTCAGTTCCTTCTTTATTTGTAAAGTAGCAGATGTGGATGTTATAATAATTGAAGTACTTTTTATAATCAGTATTAATACTCAGACCCTACAGCCTGAGAAACAGCCCCACTTCAGCAGGAGGGGATTCAGGATGGTTCACAGTGAAGCTCAGTCAGTGCAATTGACCCACAGTGTAAAACGTTAATACACGATAATACAAACAGCTGCTTTTAATATTCAGATAACAGGAAGTGAGATTTTATCTCTGTGCTCTTGTTTGTTGATGCAAAGTTTTTATTTACTGAATTTTCACAAATTGCATATTTCTAAACTGGAGTCTGTCTGTTTGTATGGAGGCTCTGCTTCACTAGAGGGTTTCTTATTCTTCCTGTTTTCTGATAGGATGTGTCTTTACAGTCCAGAGCAGGCAGCCAGTGGTAAAGCAGCATTTCAGGAATCTTTAATATTACTGTACAGTGTGTGCATTGAACCCTCCCCCCAGCCCAAACCCACCCCTTCATCCAACCAATCCCACCACTACACCTCCCACCCCAAACCCAACCCTACATCCAACCAACTCGATCCCACCACTACACCTCCCACCCCAAACCCACCCCTACATCCAAACAACCCCAATAGCACCACTACACCTCCCACCTCAAACTAACCCCTACATCCAACCAATCCCAATTCTACCAATGCACCTATGACCCAAACCAAACCCTACATCCAACCAACCCCAATCCCATAACTACACCTCCCACCCCAAACCTATCCCTACATCCAACCAACTCAATCCCACCACTACACCTCCCACCCCAACATCCAAACAACCCCAATATCAACACTACACCTCCCACCCCAAACCCACCACTACATCCAACCAACTTAATCCCATAACTACACCTCTCACCCCAAACCAACCCCTACATCCAACCAATCCCAATCCCACCACTACACCTCCCACCCCAAACCCACCCCTGCATCCAAACAACCCCAATATGGCCACTACATCTCTCACCCCAACCCGAAATCTGGAACTACACTTTGTTCTTCAAACTGGAGCTTAAGATCTGATCTACTTCTCTCACAATATCATATTCATGTTACTTTGTATTGTATGTCTGATTATTTACATCTGTTCTAATCAGATCTGCTGTTCTTACTGGTGAACACACACTTATTGAACAGATAAACACTTTAAACTATCAGCTCAGACTTTTACACAGTAGTGTACTTCACTGGGCATTAGTGCCTAACATGATATGACGCAGATCATCAGTAGTAAAACGTCAGGTCCTGTTTTAAAATAACTGATTAAGGCATGTAGGCTTTTCTGGATTCCTTTATTTTGTGAGTTATTGCAGTTTTCTTTGAATCCTAACAGCAAATATGGTAAAACACCATCTGACACATCAAATACATCTTCGTATTGCTGCTTTTATACATAGGTTTTGGTCAAATAAGGTTCTACTGAATTTATCAGTGAAAGTAACACACATCCTCTACAGTGAACACACTCCCGCACACTGTTACACACAATTACTGGTTGTTTACTGAGTTTGATACACTGTTTACAAACGCAAGTCTGCAACAACAGCACAACAAATGTGTTTGACAGTAAAGAACTATTCAACCAGTCACTTCGGTGGAAATTAGTGTCCTAGATTACAAGAGCCAATCAAAATCCACATGTAAATATGGTCACGCATATTAAACACACACAAGCGAAGCTCTGTTGTGCTGCCAAAAGCAAACTCTCAGAAACAAAGCAGTACAAATAACAGAAGATTTCTGGGTTAAGATGTTTTTAATTTTTCTATATAAAATTTATATTTTCTGTATAAGATGATATTTTTTGTATAGAATATTGTCTGATTTTAAAGTTTCCTTACGGTAATTTTTAGTTTTCCACATAATTTAAGATCTACAGTTGCTCTTTACATTGAGGCAAAATTTCATAATGATTGGACCAAAAGAAATGCCCCAAAACTGCACTGAATAAAATACCTTTCTATTAACTTACATTCAAAGTCAAGAGCGTTTATGCCCTCTAATGTAAAATTAGCTTTCTGAAGATACCTGCTGAAAAACAAGCCATAACATTTCAAAATTTGGCTTTGATTTGTAGGAATTATAACTTTTATTTCTCATTATCCAGTTTATTATCATTACAGTCACAATTATTACTAATATAAAATTTACCATGGTCATTATTTCTAAGTAAAAATAAAATCATTGTGCTCACATTGTATTTACAACTTTAATTATATTTATATGTATTGTATACATCTGGCAGATCATTTAATGAATTTAGTTTGGGCATTTTTATATTGTATATTATATACTTCATATTACATTATTTCAAATATTCCCAAATTTTGCACTACAATGTGCAGAAAAAATGTCAGAAATAAGTTTAGTGCCCTGCAGAGGATGTGTTAACTTATTTTAACCTAGAAAACCAATAAAGCAACAGAAGAAGTAATCATAAACATTTAAAAAATGAAACTGAAGTCCCACTTTTTCTGCTTATTCTCTTGTATAATATCAGCTCCTGGAAAACCTGCTGGTACAAAACTGATCATAGTTTTACACGTAAGCAGGACAATGAATTTGAATAACTTTGCAATGCAGCGTAACACATGATACATGGTGCGCCAGCAGGACTTGTCTCTGGATTTAAGATAGTACGTGTATAACATGTTTAAATATATAAATGTCCTGTACTAATATAATAGAATACTTTATTTTGATCCACTATGAAATGAAAAGCAGCTCAATATTTTGAGCTAAGTTGAGATCAAGATCAAGAATTAGTATTCCAGACATGAAATGATTTAATTGGTATAAAAATAAAACAAATAATTCAATTCTTTACTCAATTAGACAATTTTAACATTTTACTGAAAGCACACTAATCAGTCTGTGTTAGGTAACTAGAATGGCTTTACTGTTAACACTATTATTCTAAGAGTTTATCAGTTTATATGAAAGGCTGAGTACTGTTATAAATATTGTATGTATATAATGTACAACATATACACGATATTGGCCCCGTGTCCCCTCTTAAGTGCTGGAGAGAGTCTTCAGTGTGATACTCGCTCTCTGATGATCATCTAAGAAGTGTTTGGGAAGTCCAGCCATTCTCATGATGGCTCTCCGGTCAGAAGGATCTCTGGCTCCGGTACTGGTCATTAATTTCATTCAGGACTACATCTGAACTGGTCTCCTGCGCTGTGATTGTTCTGTCATCAAATGGGCTGCCTGTGATTATAGAAACACAGTTAAAAACAAATAATCAGCCTACATAATAAAAACTGTCATTCTTTAAGACTGTAAGACTGTAAAGACTGTAAGACAGTAAAGACTGTAAGACAGTAAAGACTGTAAAACTCTTAGACTGCAAGATTGTATGATGGTGAAACTGTATGACTGCAGGACTGTAAAATGGTAAGACTTTAATACAGTAAGACTGTAAGACAGTAAAACTGTAAGACTGTAAAATGGTAAGACTGTAATACAGTAAGACTGTAAGACAGTAAAACTGTAAGACTGTAAAATGGTAAGACTGTAATACAGTAAGACTGTAAGACAGTAATACTGTATAACCATAAGACTATAAGACAGTAAGACTAAAACTGTAAGACAGTAAAACTGTAAGACTGTAAGACTATAAGACAATAAAACTGTAAGAAAATAAGACTGTAAGACAGTAAACACTATAAAGACTGTAAGACAGTAAGACTGTAAAGACTGTAAAACTCTTAGACTGCAAGATTGTATGATGGTGAAACTGTAAGACTATAGGACTGTAAAACTGTAAGACTGTAAAATGGTAAGACTGTAAGACAGTAAGACTGTAAGACAGCAAGACTGTAAAGACTGTAATACTTTAAGACACTAAGACTGTAAGACAGTAATACTGTATAACTGTAAGACTATAAGACAGTAAGACTAAGACTGTAAGACAATAAGACTGTAAGACAGTAAGACTGCAAGACTGTAAGACAGTAATACTGTATAGCCGTAAGACTATAAGACAGTAAGACTAAGACTGTAAGAAAGTAAAACTGTAAGACTATAAGACAATAAGACTGTAAGAAAATAAGACTGTAAGACAGTAAAGACTTTAAAGACTGTAAGACAGAAAGACTGTAAAGACTGTAAAACTCTTAGACTGCAAGATTGTATGATGGTAAAACTGTAAGACTATAGGACTGTAAACTGTAAGACTGTAAGACTGTAAGACGGTAAGACTGTAAAGACTGTAATACTTTAAGACACTAAGACTGTAAGACAGTAATACTGTATAACTGTAAGACTAGTGCATGAGTATGTGTGTGATGGACTGTCCATGGTGAACCCCACCCCGCCCGATGATGCTGGGATTGGCTCCAGCCCCCCCGGGACCCAGACTAGTGGGATTAAGATAATAAATGGAAAAACACAGAGTGTAAGATCTTTCTCGGTGGCGGATACACTGAGGAACTGGCAGGCGGGGGCCGACACTCACTGATCCCCAGCGACCTGTCTGATCCCGATCCTGAGCCGTTGCTGACCAGGAAGGCTGCGGAGCTGGACGAGTTGTTGGAGTTGGATGATTTCACGGATGAGGAGCCCACCCTGTTCAGCGAGGACTTCTTTGTCTTCTGAGTAGCAGTGTGGCTCCAGTCTGCAGCACAAACAGAAGAATTAAACTTTATTTTCTTTTAATGTTTATTTTATGTTTATCACAGTCATGTAGATTTACATATTTACATATACAGCTTACACAGCCAGACGCTCGTTTATATAAATATATAGAGTATATCTTTAGTTTATATAAAGATATAAAGTATATCTTTAGTTTATATAAAGATATAAAGAATATCTTTAGTTTATATAAAGATATAAAGTATATCTTTAGTTTATATAAAGATATAAAGAATATCTTTAGTTTATATAAAGATATAAAGTATATCTTTAGTTTATATAAAGATATAAAGAATATCTTTAGTTTATATAAAGATATAAAGTATATCTTTAGTTTATATAAAGATATAAAGAATATCTTTAGTTTATATAAAGA
>CM038720.1:42469113-42529113 GCA_021613375.1 Megaleporinus macrocephalus | reverse complement strand
TTAAGACTACTGGGACTGAATCTGACTGTAAATGGTTATTGATCATGTGATTATTATTATTATTATTATTATTATTATTATTATTATTATTATTATTATTATTATTTGACTGGTAGAAACTCACTCAAAAGACAGATAGGTGAGCAGTGTGATGGAGAGGAAGATGGCGGAGATGCCACAGCCAATGTAGGTGATGTAGGTGAGGATGGTGGCCTGCAGGCGGTTCGTTATTCCCTCTCCGGAAATGTCCTGGGAGGAAACACGTCCTGCAAGTTACTTTAAACGTGGCAGTAAATACAGCACTGAAACTAACAACAGAGAGACAACAGAGACTACAGAGAGACAACAGAGAGACAGCAGAGACTAAAAAGAGACTACAGAAAGACTACAGAGACAACAGAGAGACAACAAAGAGAAAACAGAGACAACAGAGAGACAACAGAGACTACAGAGAGACAACAGAGAGAAAACAAAGACTACAGAGACAACAGAGAGACAACAAAGACACAACAGAGACTACAGAGAGACAACAGAGACTACAGAAAGACTACAGAGACAACAGAGAGACAACAGAGACTACAGAGAGACAACAGAGACTACAGAGAGACAACAGAGACTACAGAAAGACTACAGAGACAACAGAGAGACAACAAAGAGAAAACAGAGACAACAGAGAGACTACAAAGAGACTTCAGAGAGACAACAGAGAGACATCAAAGACTACAGAAAGACTACAGAGACAGCAGAGAGACAACAAAGACTACAAAGAGACTTCAGAGAGACAACAGAGAGACATCAAAGACTACAGAAAGACTACAGAGACAGCAGAGAGACAACAAAGAGAAAACAGAGACAACAGAGAGACTACAGAGACACAACAGAGACAACAGAGAGACTACAGAGAGACAACTTAGACAACAGAGACTACAGAGAGACTACAGAGACTACAGAGAGACAACGGAGACTACAGAGAGACTACAGAGACAACAGAGAGACTACAGAGAGACTACAGAGAGACTACAGAAAGACTACAGAGAGAACAGGGACAACAAAGAGACTACAGAGAGACTACAGAGACTATGGAGACAACAGAGAGACTACAGAGAGACAACTTAGACAACAGAGACTACAGAGAGACTACGGAGACTACAGAGACAACAGAGAGACTACAGAGAGACAACTTAGACTACAGAGACTACAGAGAGACTACAGAGAGACAACAGAGACTACAGAGAGACTACAGAGACAACAGAGAGACTACAGAGAGACTACAGAGACAACAGAGAAACTACAGAGAGACTACAGAGAGAACAGAGAGACTACAGAGAGAACAGAGAGAAAACAAAGACTACAGAAAGACTACAGAGAGAACAGGGACAACAAAGAGACTACAGAGCGACTACAGAGAGAACATGGACAACAAAGAGACTACAGAGCGACTACAGAGACTACGGAGACTACAGAGAGACTACAGAGACAACAGAGAGACTACAGAGAGATTACAGAGACATCAAAGACTACAGAAAGACTACAGAGACAGCAGAGAGACAACAAAGAGAAAACAGAGACAACAGAGAGACTACAGAGACACAACAGAGACAACAGAGAGACTACAGAGAGACAACTTAGACAACAGAGACTACAGAGAGACTACAGAGACTACAGAGAGACAACAGAGACTACAGAGAGACTACAGAGACAACAGAGAGACTACAGAGAGACTACAGAGAGAACAGAGAGAAAACAAAGACTACAGAGAGACTACAGAGAGAACAGGGACAACAAAGAGACTACAGAGAGACTACAGAGACTATGGAGACAACAGAGAGACTACAGAGAGACAACTTAGACAACAGAGACTACAGAGAGACTACAGAGACTACAGAGACAACAGAGAGACTACAGAGAGACAACTTAGACTACAGAGACTACAGAGAGACTACAGAGAGACAACAGAGACTACAGAGAGACTACAGAGACAACAGAGAGACTACAGAGAGAACAGAGAGACTACAGAGAGAACAGAGAGAAAACAAAGACTACAGAAAGACTACAGAGAACAGGGACAACAAAGAGACTACAGAGTGACTACAGAGACTACGGAGACTACAGAGAAACTACAGAGACAACAGAGAGACTACAGAGAGATTACAGAGACTATAGAGAGACTACAGAGAGACCACAGGGATTACAGAGAGAACAGAGAGACTACAGAGAGAACAGGGACAACAAAGAGACTACAGAGAGACTACAGAGACTATATAGAGACTACAGAGAGACTACAGAGACAACAGAGAGACTACAGAGAGAACAGGGACAACAGAGAGACTACAGAGAGAACAGGGACAACAGAGAGACTACAGAGAGAACAGAGAGAAAACAAAGACTACAGAAAGACTACAGAGACTACAGAAAGACTACAGAGAGAACAGAGAGATTACAGAGACTACAGAGGACGCTGTAACTTAAAGGAAGCTCTCTTACCAGCAGCACCCCGAAGCTGGTGAGGTGGTTACAGCCGCACACCGTCGCATTAGCAGTGCTGTTCAGTACCGAGCAGCCTTCAGAGCTCCAGCCCCCAGAACCACCTGCCAATCAACAAACCAATCAACCAATCAGTTAATATACAGGATCAATACTCACCAATCAGAAATCAATAACACAGAGAGAACGTACACAGTCATCATGGCAACATCCTCTGAAATACATGTGGGCACGATTTTTTACATGTTTGTATTTACACATGTAGTAAACAAACTAATAAAATCCAGACATTCTTAAAGTCCTGATTAGCAGTTATGGATAATGTAGTATATGTAATATGATCAATCAGCCAATCATAAACCAAATCACTGCAGCTCCTCACATCAACACTGTTTCACTTTCTATATGATTTAATATGTTTTAGGTAACCTTTTTTATTTTAATGTAACTTTTATTAGTCTTTAATGTGTTTAATTCTCTTTATTTACTACTATTTATAACTATTGTTTTAATCTTGTTTTAAATTTTCACTACTTTATTTCTTTACTAATTACCTGTTCATTTCATGAATTATTTATTTATTTATTTAGTTTATGGTCGTATATATATACACTTACTAATCAGATACACACTCTAAACTCTAAAAATCAGATTAGGGGACTTTTACACAGTAATGTAACTATTTAACGTAACTTTTACTTTTTACCGCTATTTTATGTCTTATTATTATTAATATTATTATTAGTAGTAGTGTTTTTTTAGCTACTACTGAGCTAGAATTATTCTGTTGTTTTAAATTTCCACCACTTTATTAATTTATTGATGATCATTTTTTTTTTTTTGCCGAAAACAAATTTCTACTCTACTCAGTAATTGATCTCGTTTGTTTTATATTTTGTTCTGTATTAAATATTAAATTCCTGCTTTTAGCTGATCTTCATTATAAATAAAGGTCACCCTCAACGTGCTCCGTGAATTTAAACAGAGAACGTGGAAATAAACGGTGCTGAGTATCTCACTCGTGATGACTCGTATTAGTGGAAGTGTGATGATTAATCACTCTTACTGTTTAGGTGAAAATCCCAAAACACACAGGACACTGAAGAGTTAGTCTGAGAGGAGAAACACAACGACACGTTATTTATACAACACAGACAACAACAAACAAAACATTTAACCAGAAATGAAGATGTTCACATATTGGCATTCCTACTGACCGTAACAGACTCTGTGTTTCTCAGCGTGATCACTACGTTGTCTCGTAGCTTAGTGATGGACAGGTTCGCTACACTGGAGCCCAGAACTCCGCTGATCAGCCTGGTTTCACTAGTGTTTAGTGATTTGTCCTGCACACATACACACAACAGCAATAACAGACTCACAGCTTCATACAAATGAGTGTGAAAAAGATCACCAAACATCACACAGTGGTTCCAGAATTAACGTGTAGGAGCAGATATCATCACTGCCCAAAGAAAAACCTTCATTTTTCTCGATCCATCCATCATCTTCTGTTTTATCCCGCTAGTCGGGGTCACGGGTGGGCTGGAGCCAATCACAATCACCTGTTCTGTAACACTGTAGTTCTGTTACACAATTAAGCTGCACACACCTGGAACACAGTGCTCTTCTGGTAGAAGTTAAACTGGACTCTGGACACCTGCTGCTGCTGCTGGAGACTGAGGCCGCTCATGAGGGAGGCTGGGAGAACAACAGACCCCTGAGGAGGCAGGACTGTGGCCTTTACGTCTCTCCTGGACCTGGAGCCACCACTGATCTACGGTACAACCAAACAGCCAGCTCAGTGACGCAGATGGAGAAGATCAGAGATCAGCTAGAAAACCCTGCAGCGTTCCTGTAGAGCCTGAGAACCATCATCAAGTTCTTAGCATGAGCAAAGAAGAATTACCTGCAGGCTGGAGGAGTCGGTCAGCGTGAAGGACGTCTGCTGAAAATCAGTCCCAACCACCTTGTTCACTGCCAGAGCTACAGACGTAGAGAGAACAGTCTCACTCTGTCCCCCCACCACCAGCTTCAGGCCCACCGTGTCCACAATTCCAATAATCCTGATCCAACCAGAGAAGAACATGTTTATATACATGACTGTACACTGACTGACCATTGACTGAAAACAATGAACACAAAAACTGTGATTCTGATTATATATGTGTGTATTTCACTGCCCCCTAGTGTGTATGTTCACTAGTGTGTGTATATGTGTGTATTTCACTGCCCCCTAGTGTGTATGTTCACTAGTGTGTGTATATGTGTGTATTTTACTTTCCCCTAGTGTGTATGCTCACTAGTGTGTGTATATGTGTGTATTTCACTGCCCCCTAGTGTGTATGTTCACTAGTGTGTGTTTATGTGTGTATTTCACTGCCCTCTAGTGTGTATGTTCACTAGTGTGTGTATATGTGAGTGTTTCACTGTCCCCTAGTGTGTATGTTCACTAGTGTGTGTATATGTGAGTGTTTCACTGCCCCCTAGTGTGTATGTCCACTAGTGTGTTTTTGTGAGTGTTTTACTGCCTCCTAGTGTGTCTGTTCACTAGTGTGTGTATATGTAAGTGTTTCACTGCCCCCTAGTGTGTGCGTACACTAGTGTGTGTATATGTGGGTGTTTTACTGCCCCGTAGTGTGTATGTACACTAGTGTGTGTATATTTGGGAGTTTTACTGCCCCCTAGTGTGTATATCTCACTATTTCTCACTATTATCTCACCATAAACAGAGAAATAAGACAAATTTATCAAATTTTATGAAATCGTAGTTCTCTTTCCTAACGAGATGCAATCTCTATTACTCTACTCGTCATTCATGACCATATCTGACCCCATCGTCCAGTCTAGAGTTCTAACATCACATTTACTCAGTTCTGTTTAAAAGCTGACTCTACTGTTCATCACCATCAGCTATGAACTGCTGAGCCTCACTGACTCACTGTTACAGGAATGACTCCGCAGGTCCTGCTTTCCACTGTCTCAGTAAAACTCAACCCAGAGCAGCTCACCTGTTTGAGGTGGACGCCAGCGTCTTGGCAGGTGCGTCCAGTAAATTGCTGACGATGTTGACGGAAGTGTTGCCCAGAGCCAGGCTGACGTTGGGCCCCGACAGAAGCGCCTCGAGCTGAGACACCAGCTGCTCCACCTGAGTGGAGTTCAGAGCCGAGGCGTTCTTGCTCTGGTTCAGCAGCTCTGCAGCTTTCGCTTCCGCACTAGTGGGTGACGTGGTGGCAGCTGTGGGTCAAATAAACATAAAATTTCAAATCTGAATATTTACGTAATAGTGAGGATGCGGTGAGGGTGCTGAACTCTGTCAAAGCTGTTCTGAATTACTCACGATGTGAACTCATAAAACCTTGCATACATTTTCATAGTAAAACTGATATTAGATTAAAGATATTAAGACAAAGTCTAAATTTGAAGCATGGTAGTGTAAGAAGTCTACATATTGATTTTCAGTATAGTTTATTGGCAGTGAGTATGTAGTAAGTGCTGCAGACACACTGTGAGTGATGTTTTAAACCAGGTTGCTCTTTATTTACTACAAACAGAGGCAGATTCTAAAACAGACTCAGCCAGAATTTGACTGGGCCACTATTTTCTCTTTCTGGGCTGCTCGAATGTTGACTTGACTCACTACCAGATTAAACCTGGCTTTAGTCTAATATTTCCCAGAATTCCTCTATTCAGTTTTAACGAGAAGCTCCGTCTCCGCTGCTGTAAAGCATCCCCACAGCATGATACTGCCACCATCATGTTTCGCTGTACCAATGATATATTGAGGATGCTCCCAGAACCGTGGTCAGAATTAGGTTTGCGCCACAGATAGCGTTTCTCATCTGAACAAAAAACATTTTCCTTATCTAAGATTTGGACCCTTTCATGCTTTCTAGAAAACTTTCATAACGTTAATGACGAGAGGGGCGGAGTCAAGCGTGTGGTGCTGGTTGATCTACAGGACAGTAAAAGAAAACCAAACCACAGACGTTGTGGAGCTCCTCGGTATCAACACTTTAGTATGTGGTGGTTTGTTTTCTTGGTGGTTCTTAATCTGCTGCTCGATAGCAGCTCATCTTTCAGTTCAGGAGAATGCAGTGCTGAGAATGACCCACCTCCCTAATAGTATCTGCTCTGTGGGGGTCCTGTGGGGGTCCTGATCATTAAAGAACAGAGTAATAAAGTATACAGAGAATCAGATGAACTACAGTCTGTAAGTGGAGCTCCTGTATGGTCAGTGGAGCTGATACAGTGGACAGTGAGTGGAGGTCCTGTATGGTCAGTGGAGATGATACAGTGGACAGTGAGTGGAGGTCCTGTATGGTCAGTGGAGATGATACAGTGGACAGTGAGTGGAGGTCCTGTATGGTCAGTGGAGCTGATACAGTGGACAGTGAGTGGAGGTCCTGTATGGTCAGTGGAGCTGATACAGTGGACAGTGAGTGGAGGTCCTGTATGGTCAGTGGAGCTGATACAGTGGACAGTGAGTGGAGCTCCTGTATGGTCAGTGGAGCTGATACAGTGGACAGTGAGTGGAGGTCCTGTATGGTCAGTGGAGCTGAAACAGTGGACAGTGAGTGGAGGTCCTGTATGGTCAGTGGAGCTGATACAGTGGACAGTGAGTGGAGGTCCTGTATGGTCAGTGGAGCTGATACAGTGGACAGTGAGTGGAGGTCCTGTATGGTCAGTGGAGCTGATACAGTGGACAGTGAGTGGAGGTCCTGTATGGTCAGTGGAGCTGATACAGTGGACAGTGAGTGTAGGTCTTGTATGGTCAGTGGAGCTGATACAGTGGACAGTGAGTGGAGGTCCTGTATGGTCAGTGGAGCTGATACAGTGGACAGTGAGTGGAGGTCCTGTATGGTCAGTGGAGCTGATACAGTGGACAGTGAGTGGAGGTCCTGTATGGTCAGTGGAGCTGATACAGTGGACAGTGAGTGGAGGTCCTGTATGGTCAGTGGAGCTGATACAGTGGACAGTGAGTGTAGGTCCTGTATGGTCAGTGGAGCTGATACAGTGGACAGTGAGTGGAGCTAGAAGGAGGTGGTTTGATGTTATAGTTGATTGGTATGTACTGTATATTAAAATGAACTGCTGTTCCGGAAGCCCACCTGTTGCGTTCACTGTGGTCGCTGTAGCTGTTGTGTTTGAAGCTGTAGAATTTGCTGGAACAACCACTGTAGTTAGCGAGGTAGCTGTCGTGTTCTGTACTGTGGTTGTGTAGTTGTATGGAGACGTCAGAGTGCTGTTTGTTGTGAACATGGTGGTGGTTGTATTTGTGATCACAGTAGTTGTTGATGATGGTGGGCTGGTGGGCACAACTGTGGATTGGCTGCTGGAACAGCGCTCAGTCAGCAGTACCTCTAAATTCTTTCCTTTTCCACTGCAGGAGAAAATGGATTTTGTTTCAATTATTAATCACATGGTTCAGAGTTACTGCTAAAAAATAAAATAAAACAGATATCACACCACATTCATATTACTAACTTCTTTACAGTGGTGATGATAGAAACCATCACTGTTTACAATGCAAATAGAATAATGTATGTACAGTGAACCTACACAAGTTTTAGATACAATGTTGATAACAGTAAAATATTAGTACATCTGAAAAACTGCCCCACAATGCCTTTCATGTACACTCTCAGTCAAACGTTTAATAGTACTAATAATAGTGAATAAGTGTGAGGAGATCAGAACTATAGAATAGTCGGTATGGAATTATTCCTGGAGCAGAATTAAACATCTGGTTGTGTTTAAAGAATGTTTAGAGGGTCTTTTAGAAATGAGCTCATTTGCTCTGATGCAGGTTTACATACTTTGAACATTCTGACCAGCAGCTTCATGAGGAGCTACATGAGCTGCTTCTCTAACAGGACTGAAGAAGATAGTGTAGATGCTGAGATCTTGTTCTGATAAACAGGTTTGGTGGTTTTATAGCTCTTATAAAAATATACATTCTCATTTTTACATTTAAATACACTCAAATGTTTGTTTTAGTAATATTTGTGTACATGGGCTCCAACTTCACTGTTTACACTCGTCTCTCAATACATTCAGATCTAAACCTCTTTATAACTATAAACATATATACTCAGACTTTTCAAACTTTTGACTGAAATAAGTTTTAGTCCAAAACCGTCTCAACAGTGTCTCCAGAGTTGGGCAACATATTTTGAACCATTTCATGTGATAACAATCTGTGAGGGAGCTTTTGGAGAAACTTCAGACGTCTGGTTCCATTCACCACCACTGTGATCAGTTCCCACACGAGCATTTCACATCAAAGCACTCTGAGTAACTTCATTTACATCCTAATTAGACAAATCAGCTGAACTGCTCTTCAGAAACTGAGAGAAAAAAAAAAGAGAAAGAGACTGACCAGTAATTCAGGAGGTTGTCCAAGTTCGGCACTTCACAGAAGTTTTCAGAACTCAAATTGACAGACACGGGTACACCAGGTAACAGGTTATCCAGACTCGGAACGTTTTCCCAGCTACAAACAGCTGAACCACAAAAAACAGATCTCACCACAAATACAGCGCGTGCTCACAAACAACAGGCTGTTTGTAAATTACACCATGTCACTGTGTTACTGAGGTGAGAACTGCAGATGGAGGGCAGGAAGTGATTCTCCACATAGGGGGCGCTATCACACTCTCTCAGAACGTCTCCGGTTCAGGTTGTTTGCAGTCTCTCAGAATCAGTTTAACTGAGAACCACGAGGAGCTTTTATCTAGTACAGACTGATCTTCCTGTCCAAGGTTTCTTGTAGCTGTAGTTTTAAACCTCTCACCAGTAACCAGTCACATCACCCCCAGACCAACTGTTCACTCTACAATACTCACTCCTACCGAGCACACGAGGGTGAAGCAGCTCATTCACCAGTTTTCCTGTTCCACCTTAAACAGTGCAGCAGGAGCCAGAACGTACCTGCACCTCCATTTAAGGTGGAAACAGGAGAACTGGTGAAGGAGAAGCTGAGCTGATGGTGCTGGTGGTCAGTAGGAGTGTTGTAGTGTGTAAGGGTGATCTGGGGGTGAACACTGGTGGTCAGTAGGAGTGAGTGTTGTAGTGTGTAAGGGTGATCTGGGGGTGAACACTGGTGGTCAGTAGGAGTGAGTGTTGTAGTGTGTAAGGGTGATCTGGGGGTGAACACTGGTGGTCAGTAGGAGTGAGTGTTGTAGTGTGTAAGGGTGATCTGGGGGTGAACACTGGTGGTCAGTAGTAGTGTGAATTGTAGTGTGTAAGGGTGATCTGGGGGTGAACACTGGTGGTCAGTAGTAGTGAGTGTTGTAGTGTGTAGGGGTGATCTGGGGGTGAACGCTGGTGATAAACACTTTAGTATGTGGTGGTTTGTTTTCTTGGTGGTTCTTAATCTGCTGCTCGATAGCGTCTCATCCTTCATCTCCTCTAACATCTACTGTGATGATCTGTTTGTATCTTTCTCTCCTGATATCTTCTCACCTCCATCTCCTCCACTCTGCTCCTCACACACTGCCCCCATCTGGAGCTCACACAGCGTCAGAGTGACGTAATGTAAACAGCCTGTTTGATGTGAAGCTACTAGCTGAAATAAATACTTGTGTTTGAAGGTGAAGGAGTGATATACACACCCACTCTGGTGACAGTGCCAGTAGTGTTAAAGCCTTTCTGGCGCTGTAGAGCGGTCATCAGCGCTAAACTGACCGAACACACCTCGATAGGGTTCCGCAGTTTCACGATGAGGTTACAGCTGTGCACAGCAAGAACAGCAAGAACAGCAAGAACAGCACTCAGATCAGTTGGAATACACAGTGAAGCATGTAGTAGTGTATTAGTAGTGTATTAGTAGAGTAGTAGGAGTGTATTAGTAGTGTATAAGGAGTATACTAGTAGTGTAGTAGGAGTGTATTAGTAGTGTATTAGTAGTGTATAAGGAGTATATTAGTAGTGTATTAGTAGTGTAGTAGGAGTGTATTAGTAGTGTATAAGGAGTATACTAGTAGTGTAGTAGGAGTGTATTAGTAGTGTATTAGTAGTGTATAAGGAGTATATTAGTAGTGTAGTAGTAGTGTATTAGTAATGTATAAGGAGTACATTAGTAGTGTAGTAGTAGTGTAGTAGGAGTGTATTAGTAGTGTATTAGTAATGTATAAGGAGTATATTAGTAGTGCAGTAGGAGTGTATTAGTAGTATAGTAGGAACGTATTAGTAGTGTAGTAGGAGTGTATTAGTAGTGTAGTAGGAGTATACTAGTGGAGTATATTAGTAGTGTAGTAGGAGTGTATTAGTAATATATTAGTAGTGTGTAAGGAGTATAGTAGGGGTGTATTAGTAGTATATTGGTAGTGTATTAGTACTGTATTAGTATTGTATAAGGAGTATATTAGTAGTGTATAAGGAGTGTATTAGTAGTGTATTAATAGTGTATAAGGAGTATATTAGTAGTGTAGTGGGAGTGTATTAGTAGTGTATTAGTAGTGTATAAGGAGTATATTAGTAGTGTAGTAGGAGTGTAGTAGTAGTGTATTAATAGTGTAGTAGGAGTGTATTATTAGTGTAGTAGGAGTGTATTGGGATTATATTAGTAGTGTAGTAGGAGTGTATTAGAAGTGTATTAGGAGTATATTAGTAGTGTATAAGGAGTGTATTAGTAGTGTATTAATAGTGTATAAGGAGTATATTAGTAGTGTAGTGGGAGTGTATTAGTAGTGTATTAGTAGTGTATAAGGAGTATATTAGTAGTGTAGTAGGAGTGTATTAGTAGTGTATTAATAGTGTAGTAGGAGTGTATTATTAGTGTAGTAGGAGTGTATTGGGATTATATTAGTAGTGTAGTAGGAGTGTATTAGAAGTGTATTAGGAGTATATTAGTAGTGTATAAGGAGTTTATTAGTAGTGTAGTAGGAGTGTATTGGGATTATATTAGTAGTGTAGTAGGAGTGTATTAGAAGTGTATTAGGAGTATATTAGTAGTGTATAAGGAGTGTATTAGTAGTGTATTAATAGTGTATAAGGAGTATATTAGTAGTGTAGTGGGAGTGTATTATTAGTGTAGTAGGAGTGTATTGGGATTATATTAGTAGTGTAGTAGGAGTGTATTAGAAGTGTATTAGGAGTATATTAGTAGTGTATAAGGAGTTTATTAGTAGTGTAGTAGGAGTGTATTAGGATTATATTAGTAGTGCAGTAGGAGTGTATTAGTAGTGTATTAGTAGTATATTAGGAGTGTAATAGTAGTGTATTAGGATTATATTAGTAGTGTTGGGAGTCTTGCCCAAGGGCTCTCATTGGTATAGTGTAAGGTGGTCATCCAGGTGGGGACCAGATGGGGGCAGCAGTGAAACCCGCTACACTATAGCAAGCGCACTAGTTTTACACTCCAGCTGAACTGAGCTTACCTCGTTCCTAATGAGCAGTAAACCGTAGAGTTCTGTGAAGAAAGCAACAAAAGTGAATCTTCTTATACTTCTTATCTAGTATTTTATTTTTGTATGAGTTTCAGGATGAGTGGACCAATAGAAACGCTCCAAACTAGCTTAGAAAAAATGGTTTATTTAACTTCCACTGAAATTATGTAAAGTTGTTTGTAAACTTGTTTCTTTGGACAGTCGTGATATATTTGCATATTATCTATCTTGCACGTTTTACCCTGAAGCTGTTTCCTGCATGTCACTCTCGTGTTGCACACTTTCACTGTTTGCACAGTTTAGGCTGTGTTATGTTTCTTGTTTCTTATTATTTTAAAGAACTTACTTCATAGATCTTTGAAATGTCATTCCACTCTTTGCATCCAAAGCTAAATGAAGAAAGAGTAAAGTTTCAGAATCTCGTGCTCTAGAAAGGAATGGAAAGCCGTGTGGGTAGAAGATAAAGAGGTACGTACTCAGTGATGTTACACACGGGCTCTTTTAATGTACTTGGAATCTGTTGGGCAGAAAACAAAGACCAACTGTGAACAGCATAAAACAGATCAGTTAATATTACAACATACTGTAATCTACTGTATACCACTGTGTAACAGTCTGAGACACCTGAGCTGATAGTGTAAAAGTCTTTATCTGATCAATAAGTGTATGTAACAGCACTACTTACTCTATAAATACTGATTAATATTTAATAATAAAGTGTAAAAGTACTACTTACTCTATTAATAGTGTTTAATATTTAATAATAAAGTGTTTTGCAGTGTATAAATCCAAGACAGTAGGACCTCACCAGTGTTGTGAGTTGGTCAGAATCCAGGCTGAGGTCTGTGATTTCGAAGTCTAAACTGTAATAAGCAGCTAATAAAAGAGAGATGAAGACAGAAAGACGGCTTGAGTTAAACTAAACTTTCAGTCATTAATTCATACAGTATTTAGATTTTTTAAAAAGTTTTATCAGCACACCAGAGTAGTGTACATGTAGCGTCGTGTTATGTCATGTAGCGTGAAAGCCACGAGAACTGAAAGACTCGAGATTACAGCTCCACCAGTGGTGAAGTGTGAAGCAGGAATTATATAACGTGTTTTGGAATAAAACCCTGCCGGTTCTTACCGGAGCTGTGGCAGTAGGCGGAACAGTAGCAGTAGTTCGCCGGCTCTGCTGACAAACAGAAGAAATTATTATATCTGAGATTCACACATTTGTACAATTATCACCTGCTGGCCTTTTCATTCATAATCAAATACAGTAGATCATTAAACATGAAGTAACAAACATCAGTACAAAAACACTGATACTAATTATATAATATAATAAATACAGTTTAGCACTAAAGACAGAAAGAAGAAGGTGTACATATTTCATGTACAGGTAAGTAAAACCTAAGCTTGTGTAATTATCTTAATAAATTCTCTACACACTGACAGATTTGGTTACTACTGTCGTCTGTTGGTGGTACATACCGGCGTCAGAGCTGCAGTCGGTCAGGTTCTGAACACCCACACTGGCGTACACGCTCCCGCTGTTCCCGCTGCTGCAACCATACAGTTAAACAGTAGTGTAAATAACTGAGCGTGTAAAATAGGGAGCACGTGTTTAAATGTGGGGTGTGTGTGTGTGTGTGTGTGTGTGTGTGTGTGTGTGTATGTGTGTGTTTCACTGACCCTTAGTGTGTGTGTTTACTAGTGTTTGTATATGTGGGTGTTTCACTGCCTACTAGTGTGTGTGTGTGTGTGTGTGTGTGTGTGTGTGTGTGTGTGTGTATGAGGGTGTTTCACTAACACCCTAGTGTGTGTGTGTGTGTGTGTGTGTGTGTGTGTGTGTGTGTGTATGTGTGTGTGTGTGTATGAGGGTGTTTCACTAACACCCTAGTGTGTGTGTGTTTACTAGTGTGTATATGTTTCACTGCACTGATGGGTTAAGTGTGGAGATCAAAGGGTTCTAAATTCTAATTCTTTGAACGTACCAGGAGATGTTAACTGTGCCAGTTGAATTACAGGGAATCTCAATGTTGACCGTTCCATTGCACTTCTCAAATCTTCCAGCAGGAGGCGCCGCTGCAGTGCTGTTACAAAGTCCTTTCACTGTGGAGAAATTAACATGTGCAAAAAACATTTGTACTGTTTATATTTTTGGTTATATATGTATTATATATTTATAAACATCAGAAATGATCAGATTTGTGTTGTATCATGTGTATCTCCACGTTTTTAGATTTTAATTTTTCTCTATAATTTGAAAACGACAGCTGCTCCTCATATGCTGTGTACTATGGGATCTGTGTGATGACACTCACCCACTCTCTCCACCTGGTCTCCAACCACCTGTACCTGGAGGGAGGAGTTGGTCCAGACGGTGTTGACGATAGTTGCGATGCAGCACGGACTGACCGGCTCGCTCAGCTGCAGCAACACGCTGCACTCGGTGCCTCTGTGAGACCAGCAGAGCCAGCTTTAGTCACAAAATCAGTTCAACAGCGGATCAGAGTTACCACGGAAACACCATCACTCACCTTATCAGAGTCTTATTATCACACAGGACCTCCACGCTCTGAAAAAGAAAACACAACCAGCCGATTACTGTCCAGAACACACACTACACACACTACACACACACTACACACACTCACTACACACACTCACAACACACTACACACACTCACTACACACTACACACACACACACTACACACTACACACACACACTACACACACTACACACACACTACACACACTCACTACACACTACACACACTCACTACACACACTCACAACACACTACACACACTACACACACACACTACACACACTACACACACACACTACACACACTCACTACACACACTCACAACACACTACACACACTCACTACACACTACACACACACACTACACACACACACACTCACTACACACTACACACACTACACACACACACTACACACACTACACACACACACACTACACACACACACACTCACTACACACACTCACAACACACTACACACACTCACTACACACTACACACACACACTACACACACTACACACACACTACACACACACTCACTACACACACTCACAACACACCACACACACTCACTACACACTACACACACACACTACACACACTACACACACACACTACACACATGACTTCAACGCTCTAAAAAAAACATAAACAGCCAATTACTGTCCAGAACACACACTACACACACTCACTACACACTACACACACACTACACACACTCACTACACACTACACACACTCACTACACACACTACACACACTACACACACTCACTACACACTACAAACATACACTACACACACTCACTACACACTACACACACTCTACACACTACACACACACACTACACACATTTACTACACACACACTACACACTACACACATTTACTACACACACAGTAAACACACACACACACTACACACATACACTCACTACACACACTCACCGCACACACAGTAAACACACACACACACTCACAGCACATACAGTAAACACACACACACTACACACATACACCCACTACACACACTCACAGCACACACAGTAAACACACACACACACACACTCACAGCACATACAGTAAACACACACACTCTACACACATACACCCACTACACACACTCACAGCACACACAGTAAACACACACACACACTACACACATACACTCACTACACACACACACACACACACTATACACACACTCAGTAAACACATTCAAAAACACTCACTACACACACTCGGCGCACACACTCAGGACACACACACACTCAGGACAGGTATTAGTGCTTACTTGAAAGACGCTGGTAGCTGTTTCATTTTCTTTTATTGAACTACAAAGCAAACAAGAAGAAAGCAGCGCTTAGCACACACACTATCAACATATGGCTCTACTGCTGACCTCTTCAAAGGCCAGCGCATAACCTGATCTGTTTACTTTTAAATATTTAACCAATAAAGATGAAAGAAAGAACACACACTGAATATCAGCCACTGAGTAAGACACCGTTTAAAATCAGTACATACACAAAACTGCATAAAGGAAGCTGTTATTAACTCAGCAAACACTTTATTATTAAATATTAAACAGTATTAATAGAGTAAGTAGAGCTTTTACACTTTATTATTAAATATTAATCAGTATTAATAGAGTAAGTAGAGCTTTTATACTTTATTATTAAATATTAATCAGTATTAATAGAGTAAGTAGTGCTTTTACACTTTATTATTAAATATTAATCAGTATTAATGGAGTATTTAGTGCTTTTACACTTCATTATTAAATATTAAACAGTATTAATAGAGAAAGTAGAGCTTTTACACTTTATTATTAAATATTAATCAGTATTAATAGAGTAAGTAGTGTTTTTCCACTTTATTATTAAATATTAATCAGTATTAATAGAGTAAGTAGTGCTTTTACACTTTATTATTAAATATTAATCAGTATTAATAGAGTAAGTAGTGCTTTTACACTTTATTATTAAATATTAATCAGTATTAATAGAGTAAGTAGTGTTTTTCCACTTTATTATTAAATATTAATCAGTATTAATAGAGTAAGTAGTGCCTTTACACTTTATTATTAAATATTAATCAGTATTAATAGAGTAAGTAGTGCTTTTACACTTTATTATTAAATATTAATCAGTATTAATAGAGTAAGTAGTGTTTTCCATACATCAGTGTGTTTGTTTAACTCTTTCCAAGCTTCTCCTAAACAACCCAGTATTATTATCAGTTCTCATCTAATACCTGCTTTGACTGCTCAGTACTTCATTAAGATAAATCAAGATTTGCTGCTGAAGGAACTGAACACATTCATACAATGTCTGGGGCGTCCAGGAGAAATCTGGAACCTAACTTTGTTCTTCAAACTGGATCAAGATCTGATCTACTTCTCTCACAATAACATATTCATGTTACTTTGTATTGTATGTCTGATTATTTACATCTGTTCTAATCAGATCTGCTGTTTCTACTGGTGAACACACACTTATTGATCAGATAAACTATCAGCTCAGACTCTTACTCAGTGTATATATGAAAGAATCCTGTAAAGAGTTTATGTATTTATTATAGTACCTGTTTCCTGATGTCCACGTTGGAGTTGTAGATGGAGTTGTAGTTACTGAGCTGATGTTTTGTGTGGAGGGAGCAGAACTGAAGTTGCCATATGTTGTCATGACGCTGCTGTATGTGCTGCTGCTGCTGCTGTCAGTGGGCAGACTGGTGACCGTCAGTGGGCTTTGTAACAGGGTGGAGGAGGTAGTACTGGGAGTAGAGCTGCATGCACCTAGATGCTCCTGGAACAGACTCTGGAGCTGGAAAACACAAACATACTCAATTAGAAAGTATGAAATCTATCAAATATCACGATGTTGTGTTTTCTGATACTGTATTGATTCTCAAAAACATGCAGAGAATTTTAACTTACAACTAAAGATTTGTGGCACACAGTGATTCATTTTGTGTTGCATTTAAACCCTCCACCACTAGAGGGCTGAGTTCTTCACCAGTAAACTCTTCCACTCCAACATAAACAAGTAGCATAAGGGCGCATGAGTGTTAAATACAGATAGAGATAGACTCTTCTGTCTGAACTCTGAGTTCATGTTGTCTGAGTGGTACCATGGGAAATCATGGGGGGAATGGTGGGTGGTGGGATGTGGGGCGGGGGGGGGCAGTGAAGCCAATAGTTCAAGCCAAAAACAACCAATGACATGTAGACATGTTGGAAAAGAAACTCTGGCAAGAAACTAAAGTTATGATACAACTTTAGAACTTTTTGAGTGTGTGTCTGGAATTTTCTGTATGAACGTTCAACTCTGCACTGCCCTCTAGTGGACATACTGCTTAACATCCATATCAACATAATAATAATAAGTTGTGTATAAATATGTGGGCAGTGATGGGTACAATGTTTGAAATGTATTTATTTACATACGTTAAGGGAGCATAAATAAGCCTTAATGCTGCACCTCTAAATATATATACACAGTGGTGAGATGATTTGTATTATGAGAGTTTTCCTAAAATTAGATAAAAAATATTACTACAATATATCTCCACTCACAGTATCACGATACTGATAGTATTGCCTGGTTCTTGCAAATACACAGTCATAACATATATAATATTTATATGATATATACAAAAATTGTGATACGAGCATACCAGCTCTGTACTTACCCAGTTAGTAATGTTGGACTCATCAGATATGTTTCCAGTTACTTCCACACTGATCATCATCCAGTAGTAAACAGCTAGAGAGAACAAACAGACTCTTATTCTTTCCTTAAACCCGCCAGTCAGGAGAGAGTAATAATGAATCTACTGAGGTTCTAGAGTACTCACACGTATCACTACAGTTCTGTGAGAAGCTGCAGGGGACGGGCGTCGCCGCTACAACACAACGCATGAATGATTAATGATGGGCATGTACCACATAGTACAGAGACGTCTACTATATATATATATATATATACACATTCAAAGTAACAAGCAAGTCATTGTTTCTACACCAGAGAATAAGACCACCTTTATAAAGGTTTATAAACAAATCAACTTTTAACAGCCTTTCATAAACATATTATAAACTATTAGTAATCAGTTATAACACATTCATTTATTATTTATTTAACTCATTAATTAAGAAATACTGACCATTTGTGTTTGCACACAGAGTAATCTGACCTGGTCTTTAACACCCACATTTACACACACTAGTGAACACACACACTAGGGGGCAGTGAAACACCCACACACACACACTAGGGGGCAGAGAAACACCCACATACACACACACACTAGTGTACTCGGGGAGCCGAGGTTGGGGGTTAGGGATCTCGTTCAAGGGCACTTCAGTGTCCTGTCGGTTCAGGGTTTTGAACCAATGACCAATAGGGTCACAAGGCTAGTTCCCCAACCTCCAGCTCACGAGTCCCCCTTGATGTGAACAGTTAACTCCTACATGCGCTGCTGGAGAGAAATCACTTAGAGCTGGATTAGAACCAGCAACGCCGACACGCTGACTGATAAACATCGGAGCTTTAACTGTCTAAATGAACGTGGGTTCACCATCAGGCTTCACAAGAACTGCCTCCTCTATTATTAATGTATTATAACTGCTTACTAGTGAAAATAATGTGTTTATGCCCTTATTATTAACCATTAATAACACTTTATAAAGGTGGTCTTATTTATAAGTGTACTATACGAGAAGTTTCGGAGGCTGTAGGAAATAAGGAAATGACACTCAGCATCAGAGCTCACTATTCTATTCACCAACCAGGATTACACAACAACCGTGCCCCGCAGTCTACAGCCGACATGCTCAGTACCTGATGACGTGGCGTTTGATTGATCTGTAGTCGCTGAACCTGAGAGACGCAAAAGACAACATTCAAGTCACATACCAAGAAAACAAAACAATAACAGCAGCAAGTCATCACAGACAGCAGGAGGAGCTGTAGCGAGCTCCACAAACACCTCCCAAAGTTCCCGCCCTCACATCCCAGCTCCCTTACCGGAGGTGGTTAGCCGAGGTGGAGTGGAGTCGGGGGGTGGTGTGATCGTACTGGATGGTGGCGGTGAGGATGGAGGGGATGAATCTGGGGGGGTAGAAGGTGATGAGATGTTTGCTGGAACGGTGGAGGAGTTCAGAGATCCAGCAGGATCTGACACAGTGCTCCTGACAGTCGGGGGTGAGTCTGTAACTGTAGTCCCATTGGCTGCTGTGGTTGTAGTGCTCACTAATGAACTCCAAGTCCCATTGGCTGCTGTGGTTGTAGTGCTCACTAATGAACTCCAAGTCTCATTGGCTGCTGTGGTTGTAGTGCTCACGGATGAACTCTGAGTCTCATTGGCTGCTGTGGTTGTAGTGCTCACTGATGAACTCTGAGTCTCATTGGCTGCTGTGGTTGTAGTGCTCACGGATGAACTCTGAGTCTCATTGGCTGTCGTGGTTGATGATATCTGTGGTGATGTGGTTGGTGATATCTGTGGTGGTGTGGTTGATGATATTGGTGGTGGTGTGGTTGATGATATTGGTGGTGGTGTGGTTGATGATATCTGTGGTGATGTGGTTGGTGATATCTGTGGTGGTGTGGTTGATGATATTGGTGGTGGTGTAGTTGATGATATCTGTGGTGGTGTGGTTGATGATATTGGTGGTGGTGTAGTTGATGGAGGTGGTCTTTGCAGCATGGCAGGTGTTACTGAGGGGAAAAGATGAAGTAAATATGAACATATTCTTCCAATAATAATCTATATTATCAGATAAGAGATCAGACTGGATAGTACGTGTTGTCTGGAGGGCAGAGAGAACTGAGCTGTGTGTATGTGCAGTCAGTAGGAAGACAGTTCTTCTTTCTTTGCGCTGAAACATAAACATCAGCAAAACTTTGTCTCGTCGACGTCTCGTGAGTGTGTTTTAATCATTTCCTACTGAAACTGGACGCATACAGGAATTAAGGCTGGAGTTTGGAGAACCGGCCTGGTGACGGGAAGGTTGCTGGTTTGATTTCCTGAACCGACAGGACACGACTGAAGATCCCTTAAACACCAAACCCCCTACTGCCCCCTGGGTACTGTGGATAGAGCTGCTCACCACTCCTGGCAAGAGTACTTATTGCCCCCTAGCGTGTGTGTGTTCACTTGTGTGTGTATGTGTGTGTTTATCTGAGGTGTGTGTATATGCGGGTGAGTCAGTAGGAAGTGAGTTAAGTGTAATATAATAGTGGCTGCTGGTGTTGCCAGATCTGGCCGATCTAGTCCACCAGAAAAAAATAGCTTTTATTTCACAGTCTACATCACCAATCTCTCTCTGTCTCTCCCTCTCTTTCTCTTTCTCTGTCTGTCTCTCTCCCTTTCTCCCCCCCCTCTCTATCTCCCACTGTCTCTCTCTCGTTCCCTCTACCCCCCCTCTCTCTTTGTCTATCTGTCTCTCTCCCTTTCTCCCCCACTCTCTCTCTATCTCCCACTGTGTCTTCCTCTATCTCTCTCTATATCTCCCCCTCTCTCTCCCTTTCTCTCGTTCTTTCTCTGTCTGTCTCTCTCTCTTCTTCTATCTTTCTCTCTCTCTTCCTCTCTCTCTCTCTGTCTCTTTCTCTTTCTCTGTCTCTCTCCCTTTCTCTCTCTGTCTCTCTCCCTCCCCCCCCTCTCTATCTCCCACTGTCTCTCTCTCGCTCCCTCTACCCCCCCTCTCTTTCTCTATCTGTCTCTCTCACTGTCTCCCCCCTCTCTCTCTCTCTATCTCCCATTGTCTCTTCCTCTATCTCTCTCTATATCCCCCCCTCTCTCTCTCTCCCTTTCTCTCGTTCTTTCTCTCTGTCTCTCTCCTGCTTTTTCTTCCTCTCTCTCTCTCTCTCTTCTTCTATCTTTCTCTCTCTTCCTCTCTCTCTCTGTCTCTCCCCCCTCTCTCTTTCTCTCTCTCTATCTCTGTCTCTGCCCCTCTCTCTCTCTTTCTCTCTCTCCCTCTCTCTATCTCTGTCTCTCTCTCTCTATGTCTGTCTCTCTCTCTCTCTCTCTCTCTCTATCTCTCTCTATCTCTCCCTCTCTATATATATATCTCTATCTCTCTCTCTTCCTCTATCTTTCTCTCTCTCTTCCTCTCTCTCCCTCTTTCTCTGTCTGTCTCTCTCCCCCTTTCTCTCTCTCTATCTCTCTCTCTCCCCCACTCTCTCTCTCTCTGTCTCTCTCTCTCTCTGTCTCTGCCCCTCTCTCTCTCTTTCTCTCTCTCCCACTCTCTATCTCTGTCTCTCTCTCTCTCTCTCTCTCTCTCTCTCTCTCTCTCTCTCTCTCTCCCTCTTTCTCTGTCTGTCTCTCTCCCCCTTTTTCTCTCTCTATCTCTCTCTCTCCCCCTCTCTCTCTCTCTGTCTCTCTCTCTCTCTGTCTCTGCCCCTCTCTCTCTCTTTCTCTCTCTCCCACTCTCTTTCCCTCTCCCTCGCTCTCTCTCTCTCTCTCTCTCTCTCTCTCTCTCTCTCTCTCTCTGTCTCTCCCCCTCTCTCTCTCTCTCTCTCTCTCTCTCTCTCTCTCTCTCTCTCTCTCTCTCTCTCTCTCTCTCTCTATCTATCTATCTCTGATCTACCTGCAGGTTGTGAACAGAAACTGGATGTTGTTTGAAGTAGGAGATGAAACTGGTCCAGCAGGTTGACTGAGTTATATTTGTGTCCTCTGTGTTATTGTCTGTTCAGTGACTAACATGCCAGACTGCCACCTGGAGATCCACTAGACAATAGATCTGAGATGTTTCATGTTTGAACAAACACAAAGACATACGTAACTCACTACTGCAGAACACACGACTGTGTAAAAGCCTGAGGCACAAATAATTATAGTGTAAAATCCTTCATCTGATCAATGTGTCTGATCACCAGTAAGAAGAGCAGATCTGATTAGAACAGATGTAAATAATCAGACATACAATACAAAGTAACATGAATATGTTATTGTGAGAGAAGTAGATCAGATCTTGATCCAGTTTGAAGAACAAAGTTAGGTTCCAGATTTCTCCTGGACGCCCCAGACATTGTATGAATGTGTTCAGTTCCTTCAGCAGCAAATCTTGATTTATCTTAATGAAGTACTGAGCAGTCAAAGCAGGTATTAGATCAGAACTGATAATAATACTGGGTTGTTTAGGAGAAGCTTGGAAAGAGTTAAATAAACACACTGACGTATGAAAAACACTACTTACTCTATTAATACTGATTAATATTTAATAATAAAGTGTAAAAGCATTACTTACTCTAATAATACTGATTAATATTTAATAATAAAGTGTAAAAACTCTACTTACTCTATTAATACTGATTAATATTTAATAATAAAGTGTAAAAGCACTACTTACTCTATTAATACTGTTTAATATTTAATAATAAAGTGTAAAAGCACTACTTACTCTATTAATACTGTTTAATATTTAATAATAAAGTGTAAAAGTACCACTTACTCTATTAATACTGATTAATATTTAATAATAAAGAGTAAAAGCTCTACTTACTCTATTAATACTGTTTAATATTTAATAATAGAGTGTAAAAGCACTACTTACTCTATTAATACTGTTTAATATTTAATAATAAAGTGTAAAAGTACCACTTACTCTATTAATACTGATTAATATTTAATAATAAAGTGTAAAAGCTCTACTTACTCTATTAATACTGATTAATATTTAATAATAAAGTGTAAAAGCTCTACTTACTATATTAATACTGATTAATATTTAATAATAAAGTGTAAAAGCTCTACTTACTCTATTAATACTGATTAATATTTAATAATAAAGTGTAAAAGCTCTACATACTCTATTAATACTGATTAATATTTAATAATAAAGTGTAAAAGTACTACTTACTCTATTAATACTGATTAATATTTAATAATAAAGTGTAAAAGCTCTACTTACTCTATTAATACTGATTAATATTTAATAATAAAGTGTAAAAGTACTACTTACTCTATTAATACTGATTAATATTTAATAATAAAGTGTAAAAGCTCTACTTACTCTATTAATACTGATTAATATTTAATAATAAAGTGTAAAAGCTCTACTTACTCTATTAATACTGATTAATATTTAATAATAAAGTGTAAAAGCTCTACTTACTCTATTAATACTGATTAATATTTAATAATAAAGTGTAAAAGTACTACTTACTCTATTAATACTGATTAATATTTAATAATAAAGTGTAAAAGCTCTACTTACTCTATTAATACTGATTAATATTTAATAATAAAGTGTAAAAGCTCTACTTACTCTATTAATACTGTATGTTTTTTTAGAAAGCACTCTGAAATTTGCTTAATAGCATTAACATTTACAATTATCGCATTTAGCAGATGTGCTTATCCATTTAATAATAAATAATATAAATGAACCTGCCTTGATTTGTATATATATATATATATATATATATATATATAGAGAGAGAGAGAGAGAGAGAGAGTACTCAGGTGACCACTGACTGGTAGTGTTTGTTAGCTGTTCTAAACTAAAGAAGCTGACGCACTGCCCGGATCTGAGTGAGCTGTAAGACTGTGTACAGTAGATGTTCTGCTGAACTCTTCCTGTATGTGTGTGTTCAGGTGACGCTGCTGTAGAAGGCGTAGTGCAGCCTTACCTGCGTGAGCAAGCAGGACGAAGACAAAGAGCAGGACATGGTCCAGAACTTTCTTTGGCCGGCCACGCCATCCACAGAGGGCTGGGCTCGCCATCCTTCTGCAACAGAGAGCAGCAGTGTGAGAGTTCACCACCAACCACAGACATATACAGGGTCCCATATGTAATCAGACACTGTACAGCGAGGAGTTGTCTAGCCTTTCACTAGCAGCTATATCATATATGACTAAACCCACATTCATTTAGGTGCTTCATACATTTCAGGTTTTCGAAAATAAATATATATATAAAATATATAGTGATATACTGAGCTGCAGTGCACAGGTGTTTACATCTATATGTTAAGATTAAGTAAATCTATATTATATCTATATTATATATCCCAGCAGTTATTAAGCAGAAAGCAGGAAACACTCTACACAGGCAGTCAAAAGTCTAAAGACACCTACCTGAGTATATATATATGTGTGTGTTTAAAGTTATAAAGGTGTTTAGATCTGAATGTGTTGAGAGACGAGTGTAAACAGTGAAGTTGGAGCCCATGTACACAAATATTACTAAAACAAACATTTGAGTGTATTTAAATGTAAAAATGAGAATGTATATTTTTATAAGAGCTATAAAACCACCAAACCTGTTTATCAGAACAAGATCTCAGCATCTACACTATCTTCTTCAGTCCTGTTAGAGAAGCAGCTCATGTGGCTCCTCATGAAGCTGCTGGTCAGAATGTTCAAAGTATGTAAACCTGCATCAGAGCAAATGAGCTCATTTCTAAAAGACCCTCTAAACATTCTTTAAACACAACCAGATGTTTAATTCTGCTCCAGGAATAATTCCATACCAACTATAGTTCTGATCTCCTCACACTTATTCACTAATATTATTACTATTAATATAGTACACAGAAGAAGAACCTTATTCACTAATATTAGTACTATTAATATAGTACACAGAAGAAGAAGCTAGAAGCGGAGTGTTCAAATTATGCAGGGTGTTCAGTGATGATATAAATTCCGAGATAGGGGTTTACTTAGTGTGTAGTGATACAGAGCAGCGCATTATTTTTTCTAAGCTCTACTTGAGATGGATTAGTTGTGCTGGGGGGGGCGGATCCACACGTCATATTCCTAAATATTTATTCAGGATTTGAATTAAACTGATCCGAACAACAAACAGACGAAACCTCCAGTTAACACCAGTGTAAACAGTAGAGTGAGCTCAGTCAGCGTAACCAGTGCTGCACGACTGGGTCCAGACCGTCCCACCCTGCCGAGCTACTGCCAACATATTTACTCTCACTGCTCTTCCAATCAGTGCATCACTAACGAGCAGTCGTGATCTGGAGGTCAGAGGACCAGCCTCGAGACAGAAGGTCCCATGAACCTACAGGACACGACTGAAGTGCTCTTGGTAGGGCTGCCTACTGCTTCGGGCAAGTGTACTCACTGCCCCCTAGTGTGTCTGTTCACTAGTGCGTGTGCACATGTGTTTCACTTTCCTCTAGTGTGTATTCAGAACTGTAAACCTGTAATAACGCTGTTATATAGTGCAATAGTGAGAGTTCAGTACTCAGAACTGTAAACCTGTAATAACACTGTTATATAGTGTAATAGTGAGAGTTCAGTACTCAGAACTGTAAACCTGTAATAACACTGTTATATAGTGTAATAGTGAGAGTTCAGTACTCAGAACTGTAAACCTGTAATAACGCTGTTATATAGTGTAATCGTGAGAGTTCAGTATTCAGAACTGTAAACCTGTAATAACACTGTTATATAGTGTAATAGTGAGAGTTCAGTACTCAGAACTGTAAACCTGTAATAACACTGTTATATAGCTTAATAGTGAGAGTTCAGTACTCAGAACTGAAAACCTGTAATAACACTGTTATATAGCTTAATAGTGAGAGTTCAGTACTAAGAACTGTAAACCTGTAATACCACTGTTATATAGTGTAATAGTGAGAGTTCAGAACTCAGAACTGTAAACCTGTAATAATTCTGTTATATAGCTTAATAGTGAGAGTTCAGTACTAAGAACTGTAAACGTGTAATAACACTGTTATATAGTGTAATAGTGAGAGTTCAGTACTCAGAACTGTAAACCTGTAATAATGCTGTTATATAGTGTAATAGTGAGAGTTCAGTACTCAGAACTGTAAACCTGTAATAACACTGTTATATAGTGTAATAGTGAGAGTTCAGTACTAAGAACTGTAAACCTGTAATAACACTGTTATATAGTGTAATAGTGAGAGTTGAGTACTCAGAACTGTAAACCTGTAATAATGCTGTTATATAGTGTACTAGTGGGAGTTCAGTACACTAGTGCATGTGTACATGTTAGTGTTTCATTGTCCTCTAGTGTGTCTGTTCACTAGTGTGTGTAAATGAGTGTTTCACTGCTTCACTAGTGTGTGTGTGTGTGTTTACCAGTGTGTGTGTGTATGTGAGTGTTTCACTGCCCCTAATGTGTGTTCTCTAGTGTGTGTGTATATGTGAGTGTTTCACTGCCCCAGTGTGTGTTCACTAGTGTGTGTATATATGCGAGTGTTTCACTGCCCCAGTATGTGTTCACTAGTGTGTGTGTACATGTGAGTGTTTCACTGTCCTCTAGTGTGTCTGTTTACTAGTGTGTGTATATGTGAGTGTTTCACTGTTCTCTAGTGTGTGTTTACTAGTGCATGTGTCTGTGAGTTTTTCACTGCCCCCTATTGTGTCTGTTCACTAGTGTGTGTAAAAGAGTGTTTCACTGCTTCACTAGTGTGTGTGTGTGTGTTTACCAGTGTGTGTGTGAGTGTTTTACTGCCCCTAATGTGTGTTCACTAGTGTGTGTATATGTGAGTGTTTCATTGTCCTGTAGTGTGTCTGTCACTAGTGTGTGTAAATGAGTGTTTCACTGCTTCACTAGTGTGTGTGTGTGTGTGAGTGTTTTACTGCCCCTAATGTGTGTTCTCTAGTGTGTCTGTTTACTAGTGTGTGTGTGTGTGTGTGTGTGTGTGTGTGTGTGTAAATGAGTGTTTCACTGTCCTCTAGTGTGTGTTTACTAGTGCATGTGTATGTGAGTTTTTCACTGTCCTCTACTGTGTTTGTTCTCTAGTGTGTGTCTGTAGTGTGTGTGCAGAGTCTGTAGAGGTCAGTCCCAGCTGGACTCCTGCTACTGAGGGGAATCTAAGCAGTGGCTGTCGAGCTGTGTACGAGGACACTGCAGGAGGTCTAAACGAGGATCTGTAATAACTCTAACGAGGCTGCAGGCCTGTATTGTGCGGGTGCTTGGTTGGTGAAAGTGCGTGTTAAGTTCACATCCGTGTGACTGAAACACACACGCTGAGTAAACGTGCGATAAAGAATAGCGAGTTATGAGCTGTTATGCAAGAGATTCTTAAGTAAATCACAAACAATGACAACGCAAACATGGCACAGCTATTCAGAACACACCTCCACCTGAGAGCCCTCGCGTCTGATCACTGGAGGAAGTGTTTCATCTACAGCTGCAGTGATTCTCCTTATCAGCGCTAACGTTACACACTGAGAGCAAAGTCTGAGCGGCTGCTCGCTCCCCTGCAGCTGCTGTGAGACATTTCTTACCTGCTTTGTGTTTCACCTGTGAGGTAAGAAGTCTATTGTTCTGCACTTCTGTTTCTGGAAAAGCCACATTCGTTTCCACCACACAGACAATGAGACGCTCTGTGTGTCTCACAAGGAGCAGTTCTCTAACACCCCCGTCCAGAGACAAACAAGTGTCTCCAAAACACCAACTTTACAGGACAGGACAAAAACTTTTTTCCAAAAAATTTGAAGCATTTCTATTGGTCCACTCATCATGAAAGTGATAAACATTAAATGTTGGGTTTAAAAAATGGAGTTTTTCACAGGGCAGTGACCATAAACAGTGTTTATTAAACCTGTTTATAAATACAGTTACAAACGGTCCTGTTTAGTAGATCTATAAACAATAATCACAGTACAGTAATCCTGATAATGTAGTGCAGCTTATAGTTCATACTGCTCTCCTAAGCTGAAGGGGAAGTCCACCATGTTTTTCACATTTCTGAATAATTAAATTATTCAAAGTCATTTAAAGTGGTTCATGGTAGAGAAGTTTATTTACAGTGGTGGGAACCAGGGGTCACCATGTCTACACCCAAATACACACATTTTATCTGATATCAAACCCACCAGTAAACCTACACATGTCTTGCTGTCTTGTGTAATGCTAATGATGATAAAACAGTGTTAATATAACTTTTAGGGGACTATTTAGCCTTACTACACCATGCGTGTACCCCTCCGCCATGAATAAAATACAATAAATGGATTAACGTCACACTTTAGGCCAAAACCTTATCACTTATCCATCATAAAACAATGTCAGGCATTGTATTCATAACCATATCAGAGCTCTGATCTCAGAGAACCCACACGTCTGGTTCCTATCAACACCACTGTGAACATTTCCGATTCTGCAGGTTTCCCTAAAACGGGGCATTTACACACCAAAGCACTCCAAGCGGATTTAATTACATCTGCAGCTTTTCTGAAAAGTTGGTGGAGTTGCCCTTTAGGTTTAAAGTACTAGTTTGGTGCTATTCGCCAGCTCTCTCCTTTCATACACTACTTAATAAACTTCTAAAATCATTTAAAGCAGGTTTAATGAGATGTGAGCCAAGTACCTCGTGGACAGACGGAGGTCAGCAGGGGGGTGACCTACACAGCTCAGGTCATCACATCTGTTCGCGGAGGCGCCCCCATCCACAGCGGCTCGAGCTCGGGCCCCCCTCTCCTCCACCTGCGAACTGCTTTCCAGCTTAAAGAGAGGATCCAGCCTCCTGAAACGAGAGTCTCCTGTAAGAAAGCCAGACACGCGCTGATCTGCCCGTGCTCCTCGTACCCTGTTCAGGCTAACACAACTGGTCTGACCATCTGCACCACTCCTGGAAAGAACGGCCCGCCTTCACACCCTGAAATAGTGATACACCCTTATCTTCACTATCAGCATCAGAGCTCCAGCTGGTTCCACCCACATCTGCATCACACCCGTCACTCAGAGCACACCTCGACTTGCCCAGCCCTAAAGAGCCGGCAGGACTTCTTCACACGCTTTGTTTTGCCTGTTTTACTGTTGGTGCTGTTGCTATAGAAACAGTATTTGCACGAGGCTGTACTTAAACCGGCTTTTATGGAGTGAAGAATTAACAGAACAAAGTAGAATCAGACTCGTTAATATCACAGCACATAACGAGGTGTTCCAGGATGTTCCTCTCTGAACTCAACTTAGATAAACATCTCACTTCACTGCCCGTCCATTAAAGACCCCATTAAAAAATAAGAGTTTAAAGGTGCAATAACCTGTAAACCTGTAATAACACTGTTATATAGTGTAATAGTGAGAGTTCAGTACTCAGAACTGTAAACCTGTAATAACACTGTTATATAGTGTAATAGTGAGAGTTCAGTACTCAGAACTGTAAACCTGTAATAACACGGTTATATAGTGTAATAGTGAGAGTTCAGTACTCAGAACTGTAAACCTGTAATAACACGGTTATATAGTGTAATAGTGAGAGTTCAGTATTCAGAACTGTAAACCTGTAATAACACTGTTATATAGTGTAATAGTGAGAGTTCAGTACTCAGAACTGTAAACCTGTAATAACGCTGTTATATAGTGTACTAGTGAGAGTTCAGTACTCAGAACTGTAAACCTGTAATAACACTGTTATATAGTGTAATAGTGAGAGTTCAGTACTCAGAACTGTAAACCTGTAATAACACTGTTATATAGTGTACTAGTGAGAGTTTAGTACTCAGAACTGTAAACCTGTAATAACGCTGTTATATAGTGTAATAGTGAGAGTTCAGTACTCAGAACTGTAAACCTGTAATAACGATTTTATATAGTTTAGTAGTGAGAGTTCAGTATTCAGTACTGTAAACCTGTAATAACGCTGTTATATAGTGTACTAGTGAGAGTTCAGTACTCAGAACTGTAAACCTGTAATAACGCTGTTATATAGTTTAATAGTGAGAGTTCAGTACTCAGAACTGTAAACCTGTAATAACGCTGTTATATAGTGTAATAGTGAGAGTTCAGTACTCAGAACTGTAAACCTGTAATAACGCTGTTATATAGTGTACTAGTGAGAGTTCAGTACTCAGAACTGTAAACCTGTAATAACGCTGTTATATAGTGTAATAATGAGAGTTCAGTACTCAGAACTGTAAAACTGTAATACCACTGTTATAAAGTGCAATAGTGAGAGTTCAGTACTCAGAACTGTACACCTGTAATAACATTGTTATATAATGTATTAGAGAGAGTTCAGTATTCCGAACTGTAAACCTGTAATAACACTGTTATATAGTGTACTAGTGAGAGTTTAGTACTCAGAACTGTAAACCTGTAATACCACTGTTATATAGTGTACTAGTGAGAGTTCAGTACTCTGAACTGTAAACCTGTAATAACACTGTTATATAATGTAATAGTGAGAGTTCAGTACTCAGAACTGTAAACCTGTAATAACACTGTTATATAGTGTAATAGTGAGAGTTCGGTACTCAGAACTGTAAACCTGTAATAACACTGTTATATAGTGTAATAGTGAGAGTTCAGTATTCAGAACTGTAAACCTGTAATAACACTGTTATATAGTGTTATAGTGAGAGTTCAGTATTCAGAACTGTAAACCTGTAATACCACTGTTATATAGTGTACTAGTGAGAGTTCAGTACTCTGAACTGTAAACCTGTAATAACACTGTTATATAATGTAATAGTGAGAGTTCAGTACTCAGAACTGTAAACCTGTAATAACACTGTTATATAATGTAATAGTGAGAGTTCAGTACTCAGAATGGAACCACAGCAGCGTTTAAGGTGGAACGGAGAATTCCCAAAACCAGCTGCTGAACTTCCAACATCTTTAACAGAATCCTGAACAACTTTAACTCTGCAGTCTGTACGTTTCACTCCGGACAGTTTCTCCAACACTCGGACACCATGGAGCAGCTTCAGCTCAGCGTTCAACACTGAAGAGACTGAAGAGACGAGCAGCTCCACCTTTATTAGCACCACAACCACAACAGTGACTGGAAGTAGCAGCCATGCTGTGTGAGTGGATCACTGTGTGCTGGTTGAAGCAGATCATCTTCAACTGAAAGTTCCACAGAGACACCTTTCATCTACTTTGTGTTTGATGTCCAGATCAAAGAGAGGAGTTAGTATAGGTAATGTTAGCAACTAGCAGCTCCAAGTAACTAGCATAGCTAACTAAATATTATGTGGGCGGAGCTTATTTACACAGAGGCTCATTTTATTTGGTCTGTGTTGCTTCTGTGTGATCATTGTCGCTGTAAACCAGCCAATCAGAGCAGAGCTCATTAATTATTCATGAGCTCAACAAAAATGAGAAACAGTGTTTGAGTCTAGGAGCAGATCAAAGAGAGTAAATGGGTGATCAAAGACACACGTACTGTATATGTAGAACATCAGAATAATTTAAGAGATTCACTCTTCACGCCCCAGCCTATACGGTGTTTTGAATTTGTTGTTTCTGTGTCACAAAAAACAACAAATATATTTAAATATACTTGTTTAACTGGGCAGCAGTTTAGTTCCACCCATTCATGTGAAAGTTATTCAGACTGGACAGCTTTTAGAATCAGCAACTGTAAGCAAAGGTGTCACAGTATTCACATTCATTACTCAGGTAGTAGTATAGATACTCAGCTAGAAGTATAGATACTCAGGTAGAAGTATAGATACTCAGGTAGAAGTATAGATACTTAGGTAGAAGTATAGATACTCAGGTAGAAGTATAGATACTCAGGTAGAAGTATAGATACTCAGGTAGAAGTATAGATACTCAGGTAGAAGTATAGATACTCAGGTAGAAGTATAGATACTCAGGTAGAAGTATAGATACTCAGGTAGAAGTATAGATACTCAGGTAGACGTATAGATACTCAGCTAGAAGTATAGATACTCAGGTAGACGTATAGATACTCAGCTAGAAGTATAGATACTCAGGTAGACGTATAGATACTCAGCTAGAAGTATAGATACTCAGGTAGAAGTATAGATACTCAGGTAGACGTATAGATACTCAGCTAGAAGTATAGATACTCAGGTAGAAGTATAGATACTCAGGTAGAAGTATAGATACTCAGGTAGACGTATAGATACTCAGGTAGAAGTATAGATACTCAGGTAGACGTATAGATACTCAGCTAGAAGTATAGATACTCAGGTAGAAGTATAGATACTCAGGTAGAAGTATAGATACTCAGGTAGAAGTATAGATACTCAGGTAGACATATAGATACTCAGCTAGAAGTATAGATACTCAGGTAGGAGTATAGATACTCAGGTAGAAGTATAGATACTCAGGTAGAAGTATAGATACTCAGGTAGGAGTATAGATACTCAGGTAGAAGAATAGATACTCAGGTAGAAGTATAGATACTCAGGTAGAAGTATAGATACTCAGGTAGACGTATAGATACTCAGCTAGAAGTATAGATACTCAGGTAGAAGTATAGATACTCAGGTAGACGTATAGATACTCAGCTAGAAGTATAGATACTCAGGTAGGAGCATAGATACTCAGGTAGAAGTATAGATACTCAGGTAGAAGTATAGATACTCAGGTAGGAGCATAGATACTCAGGTAGAAGTATAGATACTCAGGTAGAAGTATAGATACTCAGCTAGAAGTATAGATACTCAGCTAGAAGTATAGATACTCAGGTAGAAGTATAGATATTCAGGTAGAAGTATAGATACTAAGGTAGAAGTATAGATACTCAGGTAGAAGTATAGATACTCAGCTAGAAGTATAGATACTCAGCTAGAAGTATAGATACTCAGGTAGAAGTATAGATACTTAGGTAGAAGTATAGATACTCAGGTAGAAGTATAGATACTCAGCTAGAAGTATAGATACCCAGGTAGAAGTATAGATACTTAGGTAGAAGTATAGATACTTAGGTAGAAGTATAGATACTCAGCTAGAAGTATAGATACTTAGGTAGAAGTATAGATACTTAGGTAGAAGTATAGATACTCAGCTAGAAGTATAGATACTCAGGTAGAAGTATAGATACTCAGGTAGGAGTATAGATACTCAGCTAGAAGTATAGATACTTAGGTAGAGGTATAGACACTCAGGTAGACGTATAGATACTCAGGTAGGTGTATAGATACTCAGTTAGAAGTATAGATACTCAGCTAGAAGTATAGATACTCAGGTAGGAGTATAGATACTCAGGTAGAAGTATAGATACTCAGGTAGGAGTATAGATACTCAGGTAGAAGTATAGATACTCAGGTAGAAGTATAGATACTCAGGTAGGAGTATAGATACTCAGCTAGAAGTATAGATACTCAGCTAGAAGTATAGATACTCAGGTAGACGTATAGATACTCAGGTAGGAGTATAGATACTCAGGTAGGAGTATAGATACTCAGGTAGAAGTATAGATACTCAGGTAGAAGTATAGATACTCAGCTAGAAGTATAGATACTCAGCTAGAAGTATAGATACTCAGGTAGAAGTATAGATACTTAGGTAGAAGTATAGATACTCAGGTAGAAGTATAGATACTCAGCTAGAAGTATAGATACCCAGGTAGAAGTATAGATACTTAGGTAGAGTATAGATACCTTAGGTAGAAGTATAGATACTCAGCTAGAAGTATAGATACTTAGGTAGAAGTATAGATACTTAGGTAGAAGTATAGATACTCAGCTAGAAGTATAGATACTCAGGTAGAAGTATAGATACTCAGCTAGAAGTATAGATATTCAGGTGGAAGTATAGATACTCAGCTAGAAGTATAGATACTCAGGTAGGAGTATAGATACTCAGCTAGAAATATAGATACTCAGGTAGGAGTAAATATACTCAGCTAGAAGTACATATACTCAGTTAGAAGTATAGATACTCAGGTAGGAGTATAGATACTCAGCTAGAAGTATAGATACTTAGGTAGGAGTATAGATACTCAGGTAGACGTATAGATACTCAGGTAGGTGTATAGATACTCAGTTAGAAGTATAGATACTCAGCTAGAAGTATAGATACTCAGGTAGGAGTATAGATACTCAGGTAGAAGTATAGATACTCAGGTAGGAGTATAGATACTCAGGTAGAAGTATAGATACTCAGGTAGAAGTATAGATACTCAGGTAGGAGTATAGATACTCAGCTAGAAGTAAGATACTCAGCTAGAAGTATAGATACTCAGGGTAGACGTATAGATACTCAGGTAGGAGTATAGATACTCAGGTAGGAGTAAGATACTCAGGTAGGAGTATAGATACTCAGGTAGAAGTATAGATACTCAGGTAGAAGTATAGATACTCAGGTAGAGTATAGATACTCAGGTAGAGTATAGATACTCAGGTAGAAGTATAGATACTCAGGTAGAAGTATAGATACTCAGGTAGTGTATAGATACTCAGGTAGGTGTATAGATACTCAGGTAGTGTATAGATACTCAGGTAGAAGTATAGATACTCAGGTAGTAGTATAGATACTCAGGTAGTGTATAGATACTCAGGTAGTATAGATACTCAGGTAGAAGTATAGATACTCAGGTAGAAGCATAGATACTGGTAGGTAAGTATAGATACTCAGGTAGGTGTATAGATACTCAGGTAGAAGTATAGATACTCAGGTAGAAGTATAGATACTCAGGTAGAAGTATAGATACTCAGGTAGGTGTATAGATACTCAGGTAGAAGTATAGATACTCAGGTAGAAGTATAGATACTCAGGTAGAAGTATAGATACTCAGGTAGAAGTATAGATACTCAGGTAGAAGTATAGATACTCAGGTAGGTGTATAGATACTCAGGTAGAAGTATAGATACTCAGGTAGTAGTATAGATACTCAGGTAGAAGTATAGATACTCAGGTAGGTGTATAGATACTCAGGTAGAAGTATAGATACTCAGGTAGAAGTATAGATACTCAGGAAGAAGTATAGATACTCAGGTAGAAGTATAGATACTCAGGTAGAAGTATAGATACTCAGGTAGGTGTATAGATACTCAGGTAGAAGTATAGATACTCAGGTAGTAGTATAGATACTCAGGTAGTAGTATAGATACTCAGGTAGGTGTATAGATACTCAGGTAAAAGTATAGATACTCAGGTAGAAGTATAGATACTCAGGTAGAAGCATAGATACTCAGGTAGAAGTATAGATACTCAGGTAGAAGTATAGATACTCAGCTAGAAGTATAGATACTCAGGTAGAAGTATAGATACTCAGGTAGAAGTATAGATACTCAGGTAGAAGTATAGATACTCAGGTAGGAGCATAGATACTCAGGTAGAAGTATAGACACTCAGGTAGAAGTATAGATACTCAGGTAGGTGTATAGATACTCAGGTAGTAGTATAGATACTCAGGTAGTAGTATAGATACTCAGGTAGGTGTATAGATACTCAGGTAAAAGTATAGATACTCAGGTAAAAGTATAGATACTCAGGTAGAAGTATAGATACTCAGGTAGAAGCATAGATACTCAGGTAGAAGTATAGATACTCAGGTAGAAGTATAGATACTCAGGTAGAAGTATAGATACTCAGTTAGAAGTATAGATACTCAGGTAGAAGTATAGATACTCAGGTAGGTGTATAGATACTCAGGTAGGTGTATAGATACTCAGGTAGAAGTATAGATACTCAGGTAGAAGTATAGATACTAGGGTTAAAAATACTTCTGTAGAAGTTGAAGTATCAGTTTTAGCTTTTTACTTCAGTAAAAGTGTAAAAGTACTGATTTCAGAATTACTTAAAGTATAAAGTAAAAGTAATGTAAGTAATGAGCCATAAAGAACAAAAGCTTAGGCCGCACCACAGGGGTCTATAGCGCTCTAGCCCACCTCCCCAAAAACCCCATTCTTCTAAAAGCCATAATGACTATAATGTTCTATTAAAATGTTAATGTTGATAAATTTGGGATGCGCTAGGCTTCCTGTTTCAGCCGTAATCTAGGTTTGTACTTGAAGAATTTTGCATTGGGCTCTGTTAGTAACCACACTAGATGTGAACTGAGAGTCCAACTGAACCCCCCCCTCTTTACACTGACCGTCTCAGATTGACCTAATAGGACTTTATTGTCCGGGACAGTTCTGTCTTAAGCATTATTTGTTAGTATGACATTCCTCCGACTGTCTGTTCGGAGCTCCTCTGTAAACGCCCTCCTGAGGAAGCCCAGACAGGAGAAGCTCGTCACACGTGGAGAATGAAGAATGTCAGGTATGTGATGAGAAGCGTGTGACATCAGGACATCCGCAGAACAGACTGAGGACTGTGAAGAATGGGATGGTGCCTGTTTTCACTATAGCCTGACCTCACGGAGTAATAACTTAACGGCAGCCTCTATATTTAGATGACATTTTGAGATCACGCTGTGACAAATGACAAAAGGCCTTTTAACAGAGCACCAGCAGTGACTGAGGCCAGTATTCAGTATTCAGTATTCAGTAAAGACACAGAGCGGATTAAAGAAAAAACTTATTTAACACAACGCATATCAATTTTACATTCAGGAATAAATTAATATTCATTAGACTTTGTAGGATCCAGGTTAAACCTGTACGCACCTTTATGATCATTACATTTAAAATATCTTATTCAGAACAGCTTACATACAGAACTGCTTTATTATAGAAAATAGAGAATCTAGTATAAAGTATATATCCATTTTATTTCTGTCCAAAGACTTACGTTGTAATTAAAAAGCTTTTCTTTTATTAATACTGATTAATATTTAATAATAAAGTGTAAAAGTACTATTTACTCTATTAATACTGTTAAATATTTAATAATAAAGTTTAAAAACTCTATTTACTTTATTAATACTGTTAAATAACTAAAACCTGCACACAGTACTATATATATATATATATATATATATATATATATATATATAATTTTTTAAATGTAAATAATTGCAGAATGCGTAAGATTGTGTGATACACAGCGAGATTTCCTGCAGCTGCGCAAACGCTGCGCAGTTTAACGACCTTAACCGTGAGCGAAGTTTTCCAGGGCGGAAGTGGAGGATACTCCAGTGAACACTCCAGTGAATGCGATGCTAATTTAAGGGAATTAAAGTGTGTTTTTCTGCTTCAGTGGTTTTATTTACTCGCTCGGATGTGGAGGTGTTAGACTGAGGAGTGAAAATGAGTAAAGGGCTGCGGTGGTTCTCTCGGCTGGTGGCGGACTCTGAGGTGACCAGTGGGATCGTGTTTACAGTCACTGTGTCTTGTTTTCTGAGCTTCGTTACGATTTACCTTAACATTTCAGCACATTTACTGAGTCTGGAGCCAAACTATGTGCTCAGCGGTCACGGTAAGAATATGTTAAACCAGTATTATTATTATTATTATTATTATTATTATTATTATTATTATTATTATTATTATTATGATTTCTGTTGGCGTTCTGAAGTTAGCTTCTTATTCCTGTTCACCTTAAATAGTTCAGCCGCAGCTTTCTTCAATATCGACTCCACTCTGTGAGAATAGCCTAAAGGTCTCTATAGTAACAACATCTGATTTTAAAGGCCTTATTTATTTTTTAATCTTCAGCGACTTTTTGCAATAAAATTCGCTGAAAATGTTTAGTTTATCTGGTGCTGTGGGTGTGCTGGCCAATCAGAGGCGTCCCTGATCACGTGACATGAATCATTCTAATCAGATACGTTCCCGCCAGTTAGAGAAATAAATAAATAATTTCACAGAAATAATGAGTTATTAAATAAATGTTTGTTAAAGTATTATTGCAGGTTATTAAGTCCTCATTTGGACATACTCAGTATTCTGGGAAATTAGTGATTATTTTGTGATATTACGTCAATATAGTGACAGTTATTTTTTGACACATATTTCAAACCATTTTAGATTATAGTTTTTACTTAGTGAATTGTCTGTAATTGTATGATATTTATTATAAATTTAATTCACTCAGTGGGTTAAATTGTACTTGACAGACGACTGCTGTTATATAAAGAATTTGTGGATATGATATATCGTGATACCAGGGATGGGATCAAATATACTGTCATCCTGTAAAGAGTGATGTATCACGATTTTATATGTAATAATAAAAGATAATAAAAAATAATAAAAAAAAGTATTTTGGAGTCACAGTCAAAAATGTGTAATCAAGAACCTTTATACTTTTATGTACTTACTCTAAAGACATTTTCTGCCTTTTATACTCATAGTACACTGTTTTGCTTAATTTTTATAAAAAACTGTCTTTAACTGTAAATAAATTGGGATTAAATATACTGTCATACTGTAAACAGTGATGTATCACAATTTTATATGTTGTAACTATTTAGGAGTCACCGTCAAAAATAAATAAATAAATATATAATGTGTAATCAAGAAACTTTATGTACTTACTCTAAAGCTATATTTATATCCATGTGTTTAGCGTCGGTTCCTTTAAACATCTTTAGAGATGTGATTGTATGTATTGTAGTGACTTTATAGGTCAAACATTACATCAGCCTTATGCAGATGGCTCATATAACCCTCATATAATTTTCATTTATTTCAGTCATTAGTGATCAGTTATATTGCCATTTTCTAACTTTTATCCTCATATTTCACTGTTTGCATGATTTTTAATTAAAATCTGTCTTTAACTATAAATAAATTTGGTGCCTGAGCAGGATTTTTGGATTCTTGTACTAAAATAAGAATTGAAGAATTAATTCACTTCATGGTCATAGTTGTTAAACCTCACTACAGTATGTATAGGGCTGCTAATGCTGATGTTAGCAGTGCGCCCATACACTGTTTGTATGTGTTGGAGTGGAAAAGTCACCAATCTTTACATTAAACTATTAATTAAAACCAATGCTGTGAATCAATACAGTATTACAAAAACATAGTATTGTGATAATTGATATTTGTGATGTTTCCTACAGCCTCACTGTTATCGTTATTGTTCAGCCTCACCTGCTTTACTGCATCAGCTTGTTCTGCTCAGTGTTTACGTGCCGTGTGAAACTCTGTCTCTGCTTTTCAGTCCACACACTCCTCACATACAGCTTCTACCATAAGGATGTGGGACACCTCGTCCTCAGCGCGGTGGTGCTGGTGATCTTCTGCAGCGGGTTAGAGAAGGGAGTCGGCACCGTGCGGTTTCTACACCAGCTGCTCCTTCTTTCCACCGGCCTCGGCCTGCTGCACGTTCTCCTGGAGCTGCTCCTGTTTGCTCCGGCCTCCCGGAGCTCCGTTTCAGGCCTGATCCCAGTGTCCCTCGCCGTGTTGGGCATGGTGACCATCAGCTCCCGCATGAGGAAGGCACTGGTGCTGGGCGTTAACGTGCCCACTGCGTCTCTTCCGTGGATCCTCCTGGTTCTGGTCACACTCCTCGTCCCAAACTCTGTGTTCCTGTGCAACGTGGTGGCGGTGCTTGTTGGAGAGATACGTATCCTTCTGACTGGATGTTGCTGAACGTTCAGATCTTGATGTTTCTTGATCTGTATCAGAATTAACATTCTAGTATATATATATATAAACTCACACAGTCTAGTCACATTATGACCACCAGCTAATATCCAGAGTGACTGCCGGACTGGGGGACTCAGTAAGGTCCTGGTAGGTGGTCACAGGTATCTGGAGGTCATGCTGACTGCAGTGCATCCCACAGCTGCTGGAGGGAGCGTGGAGGAGGATCCATAGAGCCAACACCTCCATCCAGGTGGTCCCACAGATGCTCAGTTAGGTTTAAGTCTGGTGAATTAGTGGTCCAGGGTAGTACTTGGAGGTCTTGGTCAGCTCTTCCAACCAGTGTGGGACATTTCTAGTCGTGTGACGTGTCTCATCGTCTTGCTGGAAGATCCCATCCACCCCAGAGAAGACCATCAGCATGTATGGTGTATGTGACCTGCAAGGATGGATTCAGACCCATATCCAGTCTCCCACATGGATAAATGGTTCCAGACAATGTCACCAGAATGCTGCTAGTAATAATAATAATAATAATAATAACAATAATAATAATAATAATGTGGCTCGACTGTATATATATACTCTCATATATATATGTGTGTGTATATGTGAGTATGGTTCATAGTAACATGTCCTTAACCTGAGGCTGTGCTAGATGGTCTGGGCTGGTTTTCACTGCTGGCGATGTCCGAGTCCAGAGCTAGTGTGCTGGAGAAGAAAATGCCGTTCAGGTTACTGAAGAAAATAGCAGGTGTTCAGTTTGTACCTGCGTCTGCGGAGGAGCGGAAAAAGACCCTGCACGCCGTGTGAGTTCACGTTCACTATTGTTTAATTACTGTAGAATTAGAAGTGTCTCCTAAATAATAACTGTTTAGAAGTCATGTTGATGTTTAGACTAATGATCAGGTCTGATATCTGATTCATATAGTACATTAATAATCAAATCTTTAGAGTTTTGTGCTCAGTAAACGTGTTATTTATGAATTATGTGCTTAATTAGTTTTATAATGCAGAGAATACGTTTATCTGATATAGGAGGATGTTCAGTTGTGGTTGGTGCGTCTCTGACGTATATTTATTGTCTTCAGGTTTTCTCTGTGTATGTGGATAATAAAGAGTATTGATATGTGTTTCAGATGCAGCCCACCGCCGGGGTCATATCCCGTCCAGGCCTACTCCTCAGCCCCCGTGTCCAGTACTCAAGCTACAGGAAGCCCACCTACCAGTGTAGATGGTTGGCCATACGCGACCTACGCCCAACAGAGCTCCACAGGACCCTCACCATACCTGCCGTACGGCTCGGCTGGAGGCGGCTTTGGATCCAACCACGGACACGGACACGGACACGGACACAGCCACGGACACAACCATGGACACAACCACGGACACGACTGTGGACATTCTCACGGACACAGTCATCAGCATGTGGCCTCCAACTCGTGGGCTCCGGCGGCTCCTCATGCCTATTCTCATTACAGCCCTCCTGTGAACATGGCTGTGCAGACTTTTGGTAACCTGCCACAGGGAACTATAGGGGCGGTGGCTCAAGCTGCTCTGTCCGAGTCAGTGACTGCTGCCTCTGTGATGCCTCCGGTGCTGTCCACTTAGTGGGGGCTTTAGAAGTCCAGGGAACGTGTCCTGTGACTGGTCTGGTTTGTCTCCTGTTATTATTTTTTTTATTTATTATTTTTTTAATTAGGGAAATCCTTAATTCCTTAAATCAGAGGAAATCCTGTAATGAGCTTAACCCAGGTTTCATTTTTACATTGTGTGAAAACTTCATGATGAACGGACCCACAGAAATCCACCCAAATAAAAAAATTCTGGTTCCATGGACTTGCATTAAATATTTTAGCTTATTAACTAGAATGATTGTCCTATTTAACATAGTCTTTCACTAGGTTTCATTTTAACATTAGCTTAGTTATTTTATTTCTAGCAAACTGTAAATTAATTATTAAGGTAATCTGTTACACACACTAGTGAAACACCCACATACACACACACCAGTGAAAAACACACTAGTGCAGATGCACAATTGGGGTAGTGAATCACATATATATGTGTACACACACTAGGGGCCAGTGAAACACCCACATATAAACACACTAGTGAACACACACACATGTATACACACTAGTGAACACACACTAGCGGCCAGTGAAACACCCACACAGACACACACAAGTAAACAGACAAACTAGGGGGCAGTGAAACACCCACATATAAACACACTAGTGAACACACACACATGTATACACACTAGTGAACACCCACATATAAACACACTAGTAAACACACACACATGTAGATACACTAGCGAACACACACACGCTAGGAGGCAGTGAAACACACATACACACGCACTACATATAGACACTAGTGAACACACACATTAGGGGGCAGTGAGCACACTTGCCCTGAGTGACGAGCAGCCCTATCCACAGTACCCGGGGAGCAGTTGGGGGTTTGGTGTTCAAGGTCACTCCAGTCGTGTCCTGTCAGTTCCCAGAGGATCAATCCGGTGACCTTCTGGTCACAAGACTAGTTCCCCAACATCCAGCTCAGGACTGTCCCGGAGCACTACACACGCTGCAATGTTTAGGTTAATTTAATCTTTATTTAAATAAATAAATGTGATTATAATCATTCAAGTTTCCTAAATCAAATACTAAATACTAAACACTAAATACTAAATACTAAATACGGGCTGGTGTGCAGTGGAGTGCTCGTGCTCCTTTCCCACATGCTGCAGTGCTGTAATGGGGTCCTGAGTGCCCACCGTTACGTTCATCAGTGGTTGATATACAGAAATATGAAAACATCTGATTGATTGTGAAGTTCGGTCACTGTGGATCTCCGGTCTGTCCAGTTCAGCTCCACACGTCCTGCGAGTAGCGGCCTTTCGTCATCAGCTGCTGGAAATAGTCCACAGCGTCAGTGTGTGTGAGGCCTCCGACGTCCTCGGCGATCTCGTGGAAGGCGGCGTGGACGTCCCGGGCCATGTTCCGAGCCTCACTGCGAGAAAACAGAGCTATTAATATTTCACCAACCAAGACATTCTAATTTAACATAGTTACAGGACGGGTTCACCAGAAATCTCATTTTTGTAGTCAATTTGATTTGTTTGCCGTCTGGAATCACATTATTATGACCATTCAGAGTGACCACCATGTGCAGCTCGGACAGCAGCTAGACGGACTGGGAGACTCAGTAAGGTCCTGGTTGGTGGTCACAGGTATCTGGAGATATCATGCTGACTGCAGTGCATCCCACAGCTGCTGGAGGGAGCGTGGAGGAGGACCCATAGAGCCAACACCACCATCCAGGTGGTCCCACAGATGATCATTTGAGTTCAAGTCTAGGGAATTAGGGGTCCAGGGTAGTACTTGGAGGTCTTGGTCAGCTCCACCAACCAGTGTAAGACATTTCTAGTCGTGGGACGTGTCTCATTGTTTTGTCGGAAGATCCCATCCACCCCAGAGAAGACCATCAGCATGTATGGTGTACGTGATCTGCAAGGATGGATTCAGACCCAAATCGGTTGAGAGGGTCTTCCACATGGAGGAGTGGGTCCAGAGAACATCACCAAAACATTCCCCAAGTGGTCATAATGATGTGACTCGACTGTAAGAAATATTATGTTATGTAAAAATAGAATTGAACAGTAATCTAGTTCCTACCCGCAGACGTAGATGTGTGCATGACTGGAGTGGATCAGATTCCATAAGTGTTCCTTGTTCTGCTTGAGGAGATGTTGAACGTAGATCTAAGTAACAGCACAGAGACCGCAGGCTTTATTTACTGCACACGCAGCCAAATAGAATTAATATAAAATATAATTTCATAGAATATCTAAACTCGTCACACAATTTCCATTCATTAGAATAACAATAATTAATCTGCATCACACAAAAACTCTGCTGTGGTTCCACCTTTTGCTCCTGATCTCTGGAGAAAGCCACATTCAGCTGAGTCAGCACTCCAGCCTTCTCAAACTCCTCCAGTTCCTCCTGGTAAATGAAGTCCTCCATCTCGTGACGGCAGCCGAAGTAAAGTATCGTCTCTCCGGTTTCCTTTCCTGGGACCAGTAATAAACACACACAGATGTAACTGGATCTCCCACTGACTGAACACACCTGATTCTAATCCCACCTCCAGATTAACTGGTAATCCTGGAGGTTCACACACCTTTACCCTCCCAGACAATAAACACTGATCATTTCAGCAGTAAGGAAATAACCAGGTCTAATATTTTACTCTCATTTGGTTCATCTGATCTACTTTTAGGACTGAAGATCATTTTTAGGTCACACTTATGTCTAAATATAAAACATTCTGATGGGTTTGCACACTTGTGGCACCAGTGTAATAATAATGTATATATAAAATGTGTATATGTTTATATAAAACCTTTTAGGCTTTTTGAATCATCTTCCTCACCTTGTTGTCTCTGCCATGCTCTCTCCTGGATGAAGCCCATGAAGGGAGCGATTCCGGTTCCCGGCCCGATCATAATTACTGGGACGCTGCTGTTGAATGGCAGGCGGAACTGGGACTTCCTGACGTACATGGGAACAGTGGGTCTGGAGCTGCTGTCGGTCACTGCTTTGTTTTTGAGCCAGTTAGTCGCTACACCTTTAAAGGTTCGTCCCGTCTTGGTGGTGTACTCCAGCACGACTGCGCAGATGTGCACTGAGGTGGGATGAACCTGAACAGAGGAACAGGAACTGGTAAATACCCAGCAGAGCTTTTAGTGTAAATTAGATGCTCCAAATAAGTTCGTCAGACGTCCTCCTGCATGGTAACAGATCAGATCAGATCAGTGAGCCCTGAACTACAGTGTCTCACCTTAACCAGAGGTCTTACCTTAGTCACAGGTGTCACCTTAGTCAGAAGTTTCTCCTTAGTCAGAGGTCTCACCCCAGTCAGAAGTCTCACCCCAGTCAGAGGTGTCACCTTAGTCAGAGGTCTCACTCTAGTAGAGGTCTCACCTTAGTCAGAGGTCTCACCCTAGTCAGAGGTCTCACCCTAGTCAGAGGTCTCACCCTAGTCAGAGGTCTCACTCTAGTCAGAGGTCTCACTCTAGTAGAGGTCTCACCTTAGTCAGAGGTCTCACCCTAGTCAGAGGTCTCACCCTAGTCAGAGGTCTCACCCTAGTCACAGGTGTCACCTTAGTCAGAAGTTTCTCCTTAGTCAGAGGTCTCACCATAGTCAGAGGTCTCACCATAGTCAGAGGTCTCACCCCAGTCAGAAGTCTCACCCCAGTCAGAGGTGTCACCTTAGTCAGAGGTCTCACTCTAGTAGAGGTCTCACCTTAGTCAGAGGTCTCACCCTAGTCAGAGGTCTCACCCTAGTCAGAGGTCTCACCCTAGTCAGAGGTCTCACCCTAGTCAGAGGTCTCAGCCTAGTCAGAGGTCTCACCCTAGTCAGAGGTCTCACCCTAGTCAGAGGTCTCACTCTAGTAGAGGTCTCACCTTAGTCAAAGGTCTCACCCTAGTCAGAGGTCTCACCCTAGTCAGAGGTCTCACACTAGTAGAAGTCTCACCCTAGTCAGAGGTTTCACCCTAGTCAGAGGTCTCACTCTAGTCAGAGGTCTCACTCTAGTCAGAGGTCTCACACTAGTAGAAGTCTCACTCTAGTCAGAGGTCTCTCTTCTTAGTCAGAGGTCTTACCTTATCCAGAGGTCTCACCTTAGCAGATGAGGCGATGGAGTAATAGCGTGCCTGCAGGCGAGGTAGAAGTTCACAGAGGTGATCTATGGGAGGATGCAGGGACGGCAGGTCCTCTAACACAGCCAGGATGTTCCTCTCAGACTCCACCACCCAGCTGTGGTACAGAGCCTGACAATCACAGGACAAGCTCTGCGTCAGTCTCTGCTCGGTGGAGAGTTGTGTGAGTACATTCTGCCGCCTGTATTAGCTGAAGAACTTAAAGTGGAATTCTTTAATGGACGACAGATTCTGGAATTGACCCGTTTATTATCCCTCATCTGTAAAAGCAGGATTTGTATTTGTTTGAGGTTCAGGATATGTACAGTTCTGAGAACTGTACAGGACCTCCACTCACTGTCCACTGTATCAGCTCCACTGACCATACAGGAGCTCCACTCACTGTCCACTGTATCAGCTCCACTGACCATACAGGACCTCCACTCACTGTCCACTGTATCAGCTCCACTGACCATACAGGACCTCCACTCACTGTCCACTGTATCAGCTCCACTGACCATACAGGACCTCCACTCACTGTCCACTGTATCAGCTCCACTGACCATACAGGACCTCCACTCACTGTCCACTATATCAGCTCCACTGACCATACAGGACCTCCACTCACTGTCCACTATATCAGCTCCACTGACCATACAGGACCTCCACTCACTGTCCACTGTATCAGCTCCACTGACCATACAGGACCTACCTTCACTGTCCACTATATCAGCTCCACTGACCATACAGGACCTCCACTCACTGTCCACTGTATCAGCTCCACTGACCATACAGGACCTCCACTCACTGTCCACTGTATCAGCTCCACTGACCATACAGGACCTCCACTCACTGTCCACTGTATCAGCTCCACTGACCATACAGGACCGCCACTCACTGTCCACTGTATCAGCTCCACTGACCATACAGGACCGCCACTCACTGTCCACTGTATCAGTTCCACTGACCATACAGGACCGCCACTCACTGTCCACTGTATCAGCTCCACTGACCATACAGGAGCTCCACTCACTGTCCACTGTATCAGCTCCACTGACCATACAGGAGCTCCACTCACTGTCCACTGTATCAGCTCCACTGACCATACAGGACCTCCACTCACTGTCCACTGTATCAGCTCCACTGACCATACAGGACCTCCACTCACTGTCCACTGTATCAGCTCCACTGACCATACAGGACCTCCACTCACTGTCCACTGTATCAGCTCCACTGACCATACAGGACCTCCACTCACTGTCCACTGTATCAGCTCCACTGACCATACAGGACCTCCACTCACTGTCCACTGTATCAGCTCCACTGACCATACAGGAGCTCCACCTAAAGACTGTAGTTCATCTGATTCTCTGTATACTTTATTACTCTGTTCTTTAATGATCAGGACCCCCACAGGACCACCACAGAGCAGATACTATTAGGGAGGTGGGTCATTCTCAGCACTGCAGTGACACTGACGTGGTGCTGGTGTGTTTGTGTGTGTGTTGTGCTGGTGTGAGCAGATCAGACACAGTAGTGGCACTACCTTGCCTTCAGAAGAAGAGGAGGCCATCTGGCGCAAGGTCTCCTTCTCCTCAGGCTCCGACGCGTACATGGACAGTTCAAACAGCACGTTGGTGTGCAGAGGACTGGTGATATCCAGGTAGTGGGTCAGTGCGGTGCGGTACGTGGTGGGACAGGGAAACGGGTGCTTCTTATTGGCCTCCTCTACGAAACACAGACCCCAGTGAAGTACCTTCAGAACATGGAATCAAGGTTTTCCATCCAAAACACTGCACACAAGCCAAAACACTTCGTCTCATAATTATTAAACCTGCCATTTACCATCGAGGTTCTTCAGTGTGATGACTGTGTCCAGGTCCACATCCAACCTCTCGCCCAATCTGTTCACCAGTGACACGTCGTTCATCGGATAAACAGCAACGTGGTCTCCAGCATCATACCTGTGCACATTTAAACGTTTCACAGCATCTAAACTCTCCAAACCAAGAGGCTCAGAAATAATAATAAGATATTTTTACTGCCAGTACCTAATTCTAGAGTCTGAGATGTCCAGTTCTATATGCATCACATGCCGACCTCCTCCCTTGTTCAGCTTACGGTTCACAGTTACAGGTGCTAAGAAGGGATTCTTGGCATCAAAAGGCCTGAAAAGCAAAGAAGGTGAAACCAAAGAAGAAAGCAAGCAGTATAACATCGAAATGTTCCAAAATAGCTTGGAAATAATTCTGGTTCTATTGACTTACATTGAAAGTAAAGACTGTTTTTATGATCTCCTGTTAAGTTACTGTTTTTTAAAGCACGACTACATACACCAGTAATGCTGTCTGTAATTAGCATTCACTGCATTAAACACTGGCACACGGGAAACAACAAACAGGAACAGTGGCAACTCACGGGCTCTGGTCCTGAAAGCTGTGGAGCCGGCCCAGCTCGCCCGTGTACACTTCGTTCATATTGATGTCATTGTGGACCACCAGTTCAAACTGCCGGACACTGCAAACATTAAAGGGATGGATGTTTGTTCCTCATCTGCTTTTGAAGAACATCTATGATGTCTAAAATACCCACAACCCATTCAAAGCATGTGTGACAGAGACGTTGTTATGCAAGCGCACGCATAATGTTCATCCTTCTAGTATGTAAATGAGACCCTCAATACAGAGCACAGCCATAAGTACATACTGACCACTACACCACTGTACTGACCACTACACCACCGTACTGACCACTACACCACCGTACTGACCACTACACCACCGTACTAACCACTACACCACCGTACTGACCACTACACCACCGTACTGACCACTACACCACCGTACTGACCACTACACCACCATACTAACCACTACACCACCATACTAACCACTACACCACCATACTAACCACTACACCACCGTACTGACCACTACACCACCGTACTGACCACTACACCACCGTACTGACCACTACACCACCGTACTAACCACTACACCACCGTACTGACCACTACACCACCGTACTGACCACTACACCACCATACTAACCACTACACCACCATACTAACCACTACACCACCATACTAACCACTACACCACCGTACTGACCACTACACCACCATACTAACCACTACACCACCATACTAACCACTACACCACCATACTAACCACTACACCACCGTACTGACCACTACACCACCGTACTGACCACTACACCACCGTACTGACCACTACACCACCGTACTAACCACTACACCACCGTACTGACCACTACACCACCATACTGACCACTACACCACCATACTAACCACTACACCACCATACTGACCACTACACCACCGTACTGACCACTACACCACCGTACTGACCACTACACCACCATACTAACCACTACACCACCGTACTAACCACTACACCACCATACTGACCACTACACCACCGTATTGACCACTACACCACCGTACTGACCACTACACCACCATACTGACCACTACACCACCGTACTAACCACTACACCACCATACTAACCACTACACCACCGTACTGACCACTACACCACCGTACTGACCACTACACCACCATACTGACCACTACACCACCATACTGACCACTACACCACCGTACTGACCACTACACCACCGTACTAACTACTACACCACCATACTGACCACTACACCACCATACTGACCACTACACCACCATACTAACCACTACACCCACCGTACTGACCACTACACCACCATACTAACCACTACACCACCGTACTAACCACTACACCACCGTACTGACCACTACACCACCGTACTAACCACTACACCACCATACTAACCACTACACCACCATACTGACCACTACACCACCATACTAACCACTACACCACCATACTAACCACTACACCACCATACTAACCACTACACCACCGTACTAACCACTACACCACCGTACTAACCACTACACCACCGTACTAACCACTACACCACCGTACTGACCACTACACCACCATACTAACCACTACACCATCATACTGACCACTACACCACCATACTAACCACTACACCACCATACTGACCACTACACCACCATACTGACCACTACACCACCCTACTAACCACTACACCACCCTACTAACCACTACACCACCGTACTGACCACTACACCACCCTACTAACCACTACACCACCATACTAACCACTACACCACCATACTAACCACTACACCACCGTACTAACCACTACACCACCATACTAACCACTACACCACCGTACTAACCACTACACCACCGTACTAACCACTACACCACCGTACTAACCACTACACCACCGTACTAACCACTACACCACCGTACTAACCACTACACCACCATACTAACCACTACACCACCATAATAACCACTACACCACCATACTAACCACTACACCACCATACTAACCACTACACCACCGTACTAACCACTACACCACCATACTAACCACTACACCACCATAATAACCACTACACCACCATACTAACCACTACACCACCATACTAACCACTACACCACCATACTAACCACTACACCACCATACTAACCACTACACCACCATACTAACCACTACACCACCGTACTAACCACTACACCACCATACTAACCACTACACCACCGTACTAACCACTACACCACCGTACTAACCACTACACCACCATACTAACCACTACACCACCATAATAACCACTACACCACCATACTAACCACTACACCACCATACTAACCACTACACCACCATACTAACCACTACACCACCATACTAACCACTACACCACCGTACTAACCACTACACCACCATACTAACCACTACACCACCATAATAACCACTACACCACCATACTAACCACTACACCACCATACTAACCACTACACCACCATACTAACCACTACACCACCGTAATAACCACTACACCACCATACTAACCACTACACCACCGTACTGACCACTACACCACCATACTAACCACTACACCACCATACTGACCACTACACCACCGTACTAACCACTACACCACCATACTAACCACTACACCACCGTACTAACCACTACACCACCATACTAACCACTACACCACCATACTAACCACTACACCACCGTACTAACCACTACACCACCATACTAACCACTACACCACCGTACTAACCACTACACCACCATAATAACCACTACACCACCATACTAACCACTACACCACCGTACTAACCACTACACCACCATACTAACCACTACACCACCATACTAACCACTACACCACCATACTAACCACTACACCACCATACTAACCACTACAACAAACAACAGTGAACAAGTAGAGGAGAGTGGGTCTGAGTGGTTGGGGATCTGCTCTGAGTGAGTACAGGCAGTTTGGAAGCTGTAGGTTGTGAAATGGAACCATGCTGTTTGGGTGTGTCTGAAAATGAATGGGACTCTATGGGGAAGTTCAGAAGAAGCAGAAGTTCAGTGGTGCACTTTTCTAACTTATTCATTCTCTACGGGAAAAGTATTTCTATTGTTTCCAGAATCTGTGAATCCGATCTGTATACAAGCCTGTATCACAAAATCAGACCAGACAATCTGGAACGGAGCTCATATCTCAAAAACTGATGAACCAGTTATGCGGTGAAGATCTGCCAGAAAGCAAAACCCGTATAACAGTATAGCTACGCAACCAGAATAATAAAAGTTGTAAATGTAATTGTGTAAAAAATATCACTTAAATTAAATTTAATGTAATAAAAACTAGCAGCTACAGTCCTGTAATATATTTGTTTGAATTGTGTGGACTGTGATTGGTGTGAAGTTTTTCATATTTCATGTGTCAGTAAAGCTCAGTGTAGTCCCGGCTTATCCCCGTACCTGTACCTCTCTTACAATATAGAATATGGTTCAGCACCAAAATGAAGGTCCAGTTAATAATAGATACACGAGCCTAAACTGCAGATGTGCGCCTCTAGTGGTGGAGCAGATACATGTAAGATTTTATTTTCCTCTCAGTCCATCCATCATCATATCTCACAGCCCTACAATCTCCAGCGGACCCTCGCACCTCCAACGATTCTTGTTTTAGTATGTTAGATTTATGGCAGCAGATATTTATTGTTTCGCTGCCCCCTAGTGTGTGTTCACTAGCTTGTGTATGTGAGTGTTTGACTGCCCCCTAGTGTGTGTTCACTAGCTTGTGTATGTGAGTGTTTGACTGCCCCCTAGTGTGTGTTCACTAGCTTGTGTATGTGAGTGTTTGACTGCCCCCTAGTGTGTGTTCACTAGCTTGTGTATGTGAGTGTTTGACTGCCCCCTAGTGTGTGTTCACTAGCTTGTGTATGTGAGTGTTTGACTGCCCCCTAGTGTGTATTCATTAGCTTGTGTATGTGAGTGTTTCACTGCCCCCTAGTGTGTGTTCACTAGCTTGTGTATGTGAGTGTTTGACTGCCCCCTAGTGTGTGTTCACTAGCTTGTGTATGTGAGTGTTTCACTGCCCCCTAGTGTGTGTGTTTACTAGAGTGTGCGTGTGTGTATTTAGGCGTGTGTGTAAGTAGGTGTTTAACTGCCCCTTAGTCTGTGTTTACTAGTGTGTGTTCACTGGTATGTGTATGTGAGTGTTTTTACTGCCCTCTAGTGTGTGTGTTCACTAGTGTGTGTATATGTAGGTGTTTTGCTGCCCCCTAGTGTGTGTGTTCACTAGCGTGTGTGTATGTGGGTGTTTCACTGCCCCTAGTGTGTTTTCACTAGTGTGTGTGTGTGTATGTGGGTGTTTCACTGCCCCCTAGTGTGTGTGTTCACTAGTGTGTGTGTATGTGGGTGTTTCACTGCCCCTAGTGTGTGTTCACTAGTGCGTGTGTGTGTATGTGGGTGTTTCACTGCCCCCTAGTGTGTGTGTTCACTAGCGTGTGTGTATGTGGGTGTTTCACTGCCCCTAGTGTGTGTGTTCACTAGTGTGTGTGTATGTGGGTGTTTCACTGCCCCTAGTGTGTGTGTTCACTAGTGTGTGTGTTCACTAGTGCGTGTGTGTGTATGTGGGTGTTTCACTGCCCCCTAGTGTGTGTGTTCACTAGTGTGTGTGTTCACTAGTGTGTGTGTGTGTGTGTGTGTGTGTGTGTATGTGGGTGTTTTACTGCATAGATGTGTTAAATATGAAGGTGAAATTCCTAAATTCTAAATTCTGAATTCTAAATTCTGAACTAATCAATTGAAAGTGATGTGCAGATAGTGGTGAAGTGACTGAGTGTGAAGGAAGTGAATAAAATGAGTGAACAGGTGTGAATACCTGCATTCCTCCTGTGTAGCCTGCACGCCGAGAAACTCACAGACTGCCGGCCAGAATCGCTCCTTCCAGGAGATGAAGTCCTCCTCCAGACTGAGAGACAGATCACAGATTACTCCAGAGAATAAACTACACTCACCAGTTAACACTACTAACCGAGCACCCTGCGTCACGCTCGTGAACGTTCAGTCAGGATCACGTACGCACTTGCCATCGTCATCTCCGAGACCCAGGTCGAAGATTCTCGTAGCCCCCAGCTCTGCCAGCCGCGTGTCCGTGTACTTCCCCATGGCGTTGAAGTGGTCATAGGTTTTATTCCCCAGTCCGAACACCTTCATCACACAGACGAGAGGTAAGTTTCTGATGTACGAAAATTATTAACCATTAAAACAAATTAATAACTAATATACTCAGTTTTCACCAGCACTGTTATTATCAGAGAAAAACTTCCTAGAATATAATGTTCTGTGATGTAGCTCCACAGTGATACTGTTTATTCTTCTTCTAGATGGTTCTGATGGTGGGTGTGTACAGAGCCCAGCTAAAGTTACCCAGCCTCTCTCCCCTCTCCGGCTGAGCTGCCCCTCTGGAGGCTGACGTCCTTTAGGGGCTCAGAGACTTCGGAGGTTGTGGAAATGATTAATACTGAATGGTGTAATGTGTGGGATTCCCTGTAAATATAAAGCTCCACTGTTTCTAAACTTCTAAGCTTATCATATTAATAATTATAACAACAACAACAACAACAACAATAATAATAATAATAACTAGTAAAGTTCATTTCCTGAAGAAAAAGAGGAGTGCAGGTCAGTATGTCTGTGGATTAGAGTTTCTGAGTCAGTGTGTGTGAAGTGGTGTCTGTGGGTGGAGCAGAAGTTCAGTAGGTTGGTGTACACTTTTCTATCCTATTCATTCTCTATGGGGAAAAAATTCCAGAAGAAATCTGTTGCTTTCTGGAATCGGTACGTCCTATCAAGAAGCTGTAACAGGCCTGAATCACACACAGACCGGACAGTCTGGAGCTGGAGATATTTCAAAACTGCAGGATGAGTTATGTGGTGAAGATCTGGCAGAAAGCAAATGCTTTGCAATGTGCAACCATAATAAGGTAAACCTATATAGTACCATTCATATACACAAGAACGCTTAGCTAGACAGCTGTACAGGTACAGGCACCATACAGGTACGCTCGCGTCTCGTTTCTGGTTTATCGACTCGCCTGTTTGGATGGATGGATGGATGGATGGATGGATGGATGGATGGATGGATGGATGGATGTTATTGCACTTAGTCCAGTTGTGTTATTATCAGTCTACTGCTCCATCCCATCCTCTGTCCTCCTGTGACCCCTCCTCCCCTGCAGAGAGGAGTTGTACACGCTGATGGCATGAAGGACAAAGGAGTTTTTGAGTCTGTTGGTTCTGCACTTGGGTAGGAGCAGTCGGTCACTGAACAGACTCCTCTGGTTGTTGATGACGGTTAGGGTTTAGGGTTTAGGGTTTAGGGTTTAGGTCACTTCAGATTCATTCAGATTTAAAATACTTTACTGATCCCAGAGAGAAAATACAGTTATTACAGTCACAACTATATATATATATTGTGTTTTAATTGAGTATCTTCCTTCCTTAACACAACAAAGTACTGACCGGTCTCTATATTAGTTAGAAAGTTGTTTCTTTCTGGTCATTGTGAGTCGGTCAGCAAGCCATCAACTGCTGATCTTCAGATACTAAACTAACCTAGAATGTTGTTCCCTTTTATACTCACTTATTAGTAGAATGTTTTTCAGCTGTGATCACAATTGAGTAAGAGTGTTCTAACAACCAATTAGTCCAATAACATCCTTAACTTGGATTGGTGGTCGTACCAGGAGATTTAGACAGAGGACTGAGAATTACTGATAATAGGACTATATGTAAATAAGCCTCTATACAAAAATAGACTTTAATACAAACATTTTTATTCTTTAAAAATCATCTGATACACTTACATTAAATGAGAAATGGACAATATTGTTTGTGAATTGCATGAAAATTGCATGAAATGAAATTCTAAAGTGATCCTAAACTTTTGAGCGGTAGTGTATATATAAACAAGAAGCATATGTTTAAATTCTAATTTAATTAAATCTAATTAAAGTGGTCTTGTCTGTGATAATAAATATGGGGCTTACTGTATAAAGCAGTTCAAATGATTGCACCTCTGAGTTATTACACACATAATTAAAATAAATTAATCAAATAATTAATTACATTATTATTATTACACTATGAATGGTAATTGGTATTGAGTGTGAACCATACTGTCACACTATTGTCTCTATTTCACTACGGTCATATTATTAAAACATAAAATATGTGTGAAATTACATAAAACATCATCTACAACTATCAACACGCGGTTACTGTTTATTTGTTGGAGAGAAATAGAATATAAAACGTGGACTTGTGCAAACATTATAGCATTTTTTAATATTATTGTTTATTTTTCTTCCTATATATGAAACCCAGCAAACAAACAGAGCGTCTGTGTGGGATGTTAAATCATGTCTGCTGGTCAGTTGTTCCTCACACTGAGTGATTTGCTGATTCAGACACAATGAACAGCAGCTCTGTGCGGAGAGCTGGCTTTGTTTGGCCAGGCCAGATGTTTCCACTTAGGAAAGGAGTCTGGATGGAGGTGGTGGGCATTCCAGCCCCCACACCCCCACCCACAGCTCACAGTACAGAACTGTGGGCCCAGTCAGGCTGTCAGAGGAGGGAGCTGTTGAGCTGATGAGCTAGAATCAGAGAGGACTGTAGGAATAAAGTTCAGTTCTGGAAGTTGGTTGTGTTTCTGCTTCTCACAACTGAAGTAACATCAAACACGTTCAGCGCTGCTGGCTGAGGTCGTAGCTCTAAACCAGCTTTGTTTTGGTTTGATAAGTGTGTCTGGAACCGAGTGGTGTGATTGGGTGATTGTCTTACTGTAGACAACACAGCAAACCCCCAACGGCCCCCCGGGTACTGTGGACTGGGCTGATCACCACTTCAGGCAAGTATGCTCACTGCCCCTAGTGTGTGTGTGTTCACTAGTATGTGTGTTCACTAGTGTGTTTTCATGTGGGTGTTTCACTGCCCCAATTGTGTGTTCACTAGTGTGTCTGCATGTGGATCTTCACCACCCCCTAGTGTGTGTGTGTGTGTGCGTGTGTGTGTTTCACTGCACCCCAGTGTGTTTGTTTACCAATATGTGTGTATGTGAGTTTACTGCCCCTAGTGTGTGTGTTCACTAGTGTGTATTCACTAGTGTGTGTGTGGGTGTGGGTGTTTCACTGACCCTAGTATGTGTTCAGTAGTGTGTGTGTGTGTGTGTGTGTGTGTGTGTGTGTATGGGTGTTTCTCTGACCCCTAGTATGTGTTCACTAGTGCTTGTATGTGTGTGTGTGTGTGTGTGTGTGTGTGTGTGTATATGGGTGTTTCACTAATCCCTAGTATGTGTTCACTAGTGTGTGTGTGTGTGTGTGTGTGTGTGTATTTCACTGATCCCTAGTATGTGTTCACTAGTGTTCACTAGTGTTTGTATGTGTGTGTGTGTGTGTATGGGTGTTTCACTGATCCCTAGTATGTGTTCACTAGTGTTCACTAGTGTTTGTATGTGTGTGTGTGTGTATGGGTGTTTCACTGATCCCTAGTATGTGTTCACTAGTGTGTGTGTGTGTGTGTGTGTGTGTGTGTGTGTGTGTGTGTGTGTCTGTGTGTGTGTGTGTGTGTGTGTCAAAGGCACACAAGCTCAGACTATCTTTGTCTCCAGCTTCATACAGACACTGAGGTTAGAGCAGAGATGGCGGCTGAAGATTAAACCCACAGCCTGATGAAGATAAGAGACGGATCTACAGCTGATCTTCATCAGCCATGCTGTCCACGTGGCTGGACGTGTGAGTCCTGAGAAGCGTCCATACTCACAGCAAAGTGGACCCCCGCCAGACTGTCATCTGTGGTCTGCATCCAGTCGTAGAAGTCCTGGGTGTTATCAGTGGGCTCGCCCTCTCCATACGTGGCCATGCAGAACACGGCAAGAGAGCCGGGAACCTCGGCCAGACGAGGGAGCTCCGACTGGAACAGACACAGGAACAGCTCTGAACACCTCCGCTAAGCTGTAGCAGTGAAGCTAAACTCATATTCAGTGTCACTACTGGATCGTCCACCATCCAAAACTATCCGGACAGCAGTGTCCTGTGGGCGGCGTCCTGTGTCCACTGATGAAGAACTAGAGGAACACAAACTGTGCAGCAGCAGATGAGCTACTGTCTCTGACTTTACATCTACAAGGTGGACCAGCAGGTAGTAGGAGTGTCTAATAGAGTGGACAGTGAGTGGACACAGTGTTTAAACACTCCAGCAGCAGCACTGCTGTGTCTGATCCACTCACACCAGCACAGCACACACTAACACACCACCACCACGTCAGTGTCACTGCAGTGCTGAGAATGACCCACCTCCCTAGTAGTATCTGCTCTGTGGTGGTCCTGTGGGGGTCCTGATCATTAAAGAACAGAGTAATAAAGTATACAGAGAATCAGATGAACTACAGTCTGAGTTCAGTACCATGTCATACTCCTCTGGATCTGCTACCATGCTGGTTACGCCGTAGCGCTGAGCATCTTTCACCAGGCGGTTGGCGAACTCCTCGGCGGTGCCCGTTTGAGAGCCGTAGAACACGATAACGTTTCTGCTCTACAGAGAGAGAAACAGCGTCAGTCTAGTGATCAGTTTAGATCATTAATCATCTCAAATACAAACTCAAAAACATTAATATTAATAGTCTTAACAACCAATCAGTAGTCAGTGAATTACAAAAAACTGAAGAGATAAACAAACTGAGTATATAATAGTTTCTCTTTGATCTCCTTAAATACTGAAGGAAGCAGAAAGAGGAGTCAGTACTTCACTCAGTATTCAAAACATCTCCAAATAACATTCTCTGTAAGCTCCGCCCACTTTACTGTCTCAAATCAGACTCACACTCTTCTTCATTTTCTCTATGAAGCTGGTTTCTTGCATTGTTACTGCTCTGAGAGAGAGAGAGAGAGAGAGAGAGAGAGAGTGAGAAAGAGGGAGAGAGAGATAGAGATAGAGAGAGTGAGAAAGAGGGAGAGAGAAGGAGAGAGAGAGAGAGATAGAGTGTAAGAAAGAGGGAGAGATACAAATAAACAGTTTTTGTTTATTTTTTCTGTAAAGTCAGTAAATTAGTAATAATTCTGGATTAAACTGGTAGAAAATCCACATGGGTTTATTTGCTGAGCAGGACGTGTGAGCTGAGCTGCACTAACACGACTGTAATCTAATATTTCCTCAAATAAGAAACCGGCCGAGTGGAGAGCAGCTCTGTTATAGGAGGAAGTATTAAAGACACGTTTAACAGTAAATGGTTCTACAAGGTTCTCTATATTTCCTCATAGAGAACCTTATTAAAGAACGTATACTATAAAACCCTCCTGGTGCACCGACCATCAGCAGAAACACAGAACCTGGAGATCAACATCACTAACATTACAGCTCTCGTCTGAAAACACAGAGGAACCCCCTGAAAATTCCACACACATTCCACACACATTCCACACACATTCCACACATATTCCACACACATTCCACACACATTCCTCCAGCCGGGCCGAGCAGGTAACAGGACGTCTCTGACTGACATGTGACTGTTATAAACAAACACTACACTACACTACACTACACTACACTACACTACACTACACTGCACTGCACTACACTACACTACACCACATTACACCGCACTACACTACACTACACTACACTACACCACATTACACTACACTACAGTACACTACACTACACTACACTACACTACACTACACCACATTACACTACACTACACTACACTGCACTGCACTACACTACACTACACCACATTACACCGCACTACACTACACTACACTACACTACACTACATTACACTACACCACATTACACCGCACTACACTACACTACACTACACTGCACTACACTGCACTACACTACATTACACTACACTGCCCTGCCCTACACTACACTACACTACACTACACTACACCACATTACACTACACTACACTACATTACACTACACAACACTACACTACATTACATTACACTACACTACACTACACCACATTACACTACACTACAGTACACTACACTACACCACACTACACTACATAACACTACACCACATTACACTACACTACACTACACTACATAACACTACACTGCACTGCACTACACTACACTACACTACATTACACTACACCACATTACACTGCACTACACTACACTACACTGCACTACATTACACTACACCACATTACACCGCACTACACTACACTACACCACATTACACTACACTGCACTGCACTACACTACACTACACTACACCACATTACACTACACTGCACTGCACTACACTACACTACACTACATTACACTACACCACATTACACTACACTGCACTGCACTACACTACACTACATTACACTACACCACATTACACTACACTGGACTGCACTACACTACACTACACCACATTACACTACACTGCACTGCACTACACTACACCACATTACACTACACTGCACTGCACTACACTACACTACACTGCACTACACCACATTACACTACACCACATTACACTACACTACATTACACTACACTACATAACACTACACCACATTACACTACACTACATAACACTACACCACATTACACTACACTGCACTGCACTACACTACATAACACTACACCACGCTACACTACACTGCACTACACTACACTACACTACATAACACTACACCACATTACACTGCACTACACTACACTACATAACACTACACCACATTACACTACACTGCACCACACTACACTACACTACACTACATAACACTACACCACATTACACTACACTACACTACACTGCACTGCACTACACTACACTACATTACACTACACTACACTACACTACACTACACCATATTACACTACACTACACTACACTACACTGCACTACACTACACCACATTACATAACACAACACCACATTACACTACACTACACTGCACTACACTACACTACACTACACTACACTGCACTGCACTACACTACACTACACTACATAACACTACACCACATTACACTACACTATACTACACTACATAACACTACACCACATTACACTACACTACATAACACTACACCACATTACACTACGCTACACTGCACTACACTACACTACATGACACTACACCACATTACACTGCACTACACTACACTACATAACACTACACCACATTACACTACACTACATAACACTACACCACATTACACTACACTGCACTACACTACACTACACTACATAACACTACACCACATTGCACTACACTACACTACACTACATTACACTACATTACACTACA